>CM060950.1:59537870-59702870 GCA_030765055.1 Mantis religiosa
TCAATGCCATGGCCGGGATTTGAACCACGAATATCCTGGTTTCCGTCCAGTCGCTCTAACCCATTGAGCTACCATTGTCAACGTGCCGTCGTGACATTAAATTCTCCATTTGACTCGTTTATTTCCCCGGTAGACCAGTAGGGGCTCTCGCATCCGAGATACACCGTTTGTGGCGACTTACTGTCGTAAGTACTTGAGTCCCAGGCTTCATCATTTAACTCTTATTATGTTAGTTAATTGATGGAAATTAATCATTTCTTCACACTAGCCGTATACAGGCTAAGGTTTTTGATGGATGGAGATAACATGAAAAATTCAATGCCAGGGCCGGAGTTTGAACCACGGATCTCTTGGTTTCCGTCCAGTCGCTCTAACCCATATAGCTACCATAGTCAACGTGCCGTCCTGAAATTAAATTCTCCATTTGACTCGTATATTTCCCCGGTAGACCACTAGAGGCTCTCACATCCGAGATACACCGAATATACGAGTCAAATGGAGAATTTAATGTCAGGATGGCACGTTGACCATGGTAGCTCAATGGGTTAGAGCGACTGGACGGAAACCAGGAGATCCGCGTTTCAAATCCCGGCCATGGCATTGAATTTTTCATGTTGACTCCATCCGTCAAAAACCTTAGCCTATATACGGCTAGTGTGAAGAAATGATTAATTTCCATCAATTAACTAACATAATAAATGGGAGTTTAAAGGGTCATAATGTTTCCAACGTGAAGAACGAAGAGGAAAAGGTGTAAAACAAAGTGAATGTTGAGACAGAGGCTAATAATAGTAAATAGGTTTCTTTAAAGTTGCAACGTAAATGGAATTTTCTTCTGAGTATCCGCCCCGTTTTGTTAAACACAAACATAGACTTTCGCCCGGTTCGGTCCTTCGAACCAGTTTTCAAACGAAAACGTATGATAATCGCCCACTTTACAGTAAAACTCCCCAAATTAATATGTGTAACGACGATAGGTACGTCTTCCATGTTTAAACGTCTCCCATTTCATTTCTTTGGATAAAACTGATATAAAATGAAGCTCTCCACGTTAATTACCAGATACAAACTGGAGGTTACTGTGCAATTTACTGCGTTTTAATTTGAAATATCAAGGGACAGTGAGCCAGTGAGGGTGATTCTAAAGATCATTTACAAAATTTCTGCGATGGCAGAGGAAGTCTAGAGCAACCATTATTTTATGTGACAAAATTAATATATGTTCACAATTTGTCCCTGGGGGGACATGATGAACTGAAGCGGTTGTACCTGTTAAATTCCTTATCATTACTTGATGACATCTTTGAGGTGTCTGCAAACTGGTTTTCCGGTTTATCAACTACCAGCTGCTCCAGTGATGAACTATGAGATGTTTATCTCTGAATATGCAATGACGGATACGAAGAAAAGTTCCAATTCATGTGACGAGAAATTTACTTGAGGATAATAATGATGTATTTGAAGTGAATTGCCGACTTTGAAAAAGTAAACAGTTTTTGAATCATATCACTCGAAATTGTAACTATTGAACTATACATGCCAACATCTATAAGATTAATACTTAGGTATTATTATTTGTCATATTTCTTCGTATCATATAACCCTTACTCTTCATGCCCTTTCCGGCATCAGCCTGAAAAGTTTCAAACGACCCTTCTTGATAGCTGTATAAAACTCGGATTGGTGCATATGGTTGAAGGGTTACTGTACCATTGTTTTGAAGCGCCGAAGAACAAAGAAGCTCCATGGCGTCCTTTGTGATTAATAACGCAGAAGTTTGGAATTTTCAGCAGTGATTTCTATAGGTTTTGCCAGACTGTCACTGAGAATTTCACGAATTTAATATCTCTTCTACGCAATGGCGATCGCCATCCCGAGTATTGTTAATCAACATTCCTGTGACCCAGACGGCCACCCCTCAATGAGCAACGCTTAGTAAACACCTGCTTTGTTGACTTCTCATAGGTATGTGAAATACATCTATGTATGTGGTTTCAGAACACATCAATAACAGGCAGTCAGGTTGTACTCTAGATCAAAAGTTGCAAAGAACCACGTTTGGTATTCAGAAACTTTCATTTTTCAGGTTTTGTACTACCATTTTTTATTACTCCAGGTACATTACAGAACTGAAATAATATGAACATGTATGATATCTACTATGATTTTTATGCTTTCAGAGGTAAAAGCTTTCAAATACTCTTGAGTTTAATGCTTACTGTAATGACGCAAATATTTGTAATTAATTGTCACAATAGAATAGCTCTAACAACAGTCAAAACAACAGAAAGGGAGATATAACTGTATCAAGCTTTAAGAGAAATTAGATTCGGCATTTTAAGCCTCGTCCTGCGCCGTGGCATAGCGGACTGAGGCAGCATGCCTTGGTCCCTGGCCCCGGAAAGCGGCCCGGGTTCGATCCCACCCATGGGGTGCGGATTTTAGGTCCTTGGTATAGGACCGGTGCCCACTCAGCATCGTGAGGAAGGTGAGGAGCTTACGCTAGGTACGCGGCCTGGTCACGGAAACCAACATTCCGGCTGGGGGATGCCGAGATGCTGACCACATCTCCTCCCCGTATCGGTTGCTGAGTTGAGTCCAGAGGTTCTACTCCCATTAGTCCTGGACCCGTAGGACCAAGATCCGGCCCTCTGCCAACCAGGGAGTATCCGAGATGTCCCAAAGGGCGCCCGGCGTCCTCCGTGGGGCTTTCCATAGGGCAAGCTCTGGGTTACTAACAAGCCCCCCCCCCATCTGGTCCAAGGACACAAGACGGAATGGAAGTGAATACGCCACTTACGCGCGCCAACACCAAAGTGGGAAGGCTACCGATATGACATCGGTGGGGCCGCCTGGTGATCTAGCACACCTTCTACTGGCTATGCTGCCTAGTACGCGGGAATATTAATGGCTTCCCTCAAACACGTATCGGAACCACTGCCCCCTCGAGTCCAACCCAATCCGAACATCTCCCTATCAGGTAGGGGCTCGAATTTTCGGCCCGAGGTTCCTCTAGCAAGGTCAGAGGAACCACGAGTGCCCATATCGGTTGGATGATCGCCCACCTCTGCCGCGTGAGGTCTGGGCGTGAGCCCGGCAGTCGGGTTGGTAGACCTTGGCCCTTTAAAGGTTGTCGCCCCATGGTTTATTATTATTATTATTATTATTATTATTATTATTATTATTATTATTATTATTATTATTATTATTATTATTATTATTATTATTATTATTATTATTATTATTATTATTATTATTATTATTATTATTATTATTATTATTATTATTATTATTATTATTATTATTATTATTATTATTATTATTATTATTATTATTATTATTATCATTATTATCATTATTATTATTATTATTATTATTATTATTATTATTATTATTATTATTATTATTATTATTATTATTATTATTATTATTATTATTATTATTATTATTATTGTTATTGTTATTATTGTTGTTATTATTGTTATTATTGTTATTATTATTATTATTATTATTATTATTATTATTATTATTATTATTATTATTATTATTATTATTACTACTACTACTACTACTACTACTACTACTACTATTAATGTCCTCCAACGTGGTCATATCGAACGATGAATGAAAGAAATGATGCTCAAATGAGCCCAGGGTCCATAGTGCGTAGAGTTACCGCAGGTTCATATCTAAGGATAAGGGAAGACCCCGGACAAAATCATATCCAGATAGCTTGCCCTATCAGAGATTCCAACTCGAGACCTGGGGCAGACACGCCACCACCTACGCTACACAGGCAGGTCCATGTGGCCTACGGCTCTCATTGCGGAGGTCCAGAGCTCAATCACTGGTGACCGATAAATTGGCCAAAGGTTTTTTCACTGCTTTCCTTGGCCAGAAGTCAAATTTTAGATTGGTTACTTCACTTACCACAATTTCGTTTCCACCTCAGCTTCAATCGAATTTTTGGGTGTCGGAAGTATCATGCCGTGGTACTGCTGCCTGGTGATGATTGAACTTAGTAAATACTGTTTTGGGCGTTGGGGCGGCGTTCTGGTCACTGTCCTCGCGCGAGGGGTCTTGTTTTAGAGCCGGGTCCCAGGACCCTGGTGCTGAGAGGAATAACTTTCAGCAACTGTTAAGGATCCACCATGATGAGTTGTGCCTGGTTTTCTCATCCCCTTCCTCTATTCCGGGTTTCTACATACAATAACCTGCATAATAACTTCAGTGTGGAATCGGCTCCATTTTCTGCCCCCCCCTCCTTACACTTTTCAGAAAGAGTAAATGTAAATTATGCTGCAGTACCAATTACCCATGTTTTCTCTGAAATTTGCAACAGTCAATAAGTTGAAGTCAGACACAAGTTTGAACAGTAGGTCATCAGAATCTAAATGCAAAAATGGTTCACTGTGAATTCGTGTTCACGTTAATGAACTTCTCAATCTGCACTTTTAATTTCTTAGACGCGGAAGAATATACAGGAAATTTATTCTACAATCAACCCGATTTTAACCTTCAAAACAAATAAATAAGCTAGTCCTTATACCTCACCGTCTCTCAACAGTCACAAACCAGGGAACAAAGGTTAAGAATGCACAGCGTTGCCCTAGGCGGATCATTTGTGTAACATTTGTAGCAGATAACAACTACGCGATTTGCTGCCATTTAAAACATATCACACTATAAACAAAGTTTATGTTGGCCTACTTAAAAACATCTTTGCACGTGATGCGGAAGATGTGTATGTCAACTTTGACGGCATTTCCAATCCTATTCTCCGATATATCTGCTACCATCTATTCCACTGTTAACTATGAGAACTTTAGCTAAGGGTATGCCTGGGTGGATGTGAGTGTGTAGTATTTAACACCCGCTTTTACTATATGTGGCACTGCAGGCGGACGCGGATGTGAGGATAAACAACACCGGTTAAGTGATAAATTTAATGGAGTGGATAGGTTGTAGATACTAAAAAAATGTCATCAACTCCGTACAAAACACACAAGGCAGCCACTTTTTTCGCTCATAACAGATTTTGTTTCGACTAGAAGTGACAAAATAATGAAAAAATAATTATATTCTACAGTTCACATTGAATAAGATTATAAAAGGTATTTAATTATCAAAGCTAATCTGACTAGATCTTCTTATTTTATCTATATGCCCATGTTCCACTTGCGATTTCATCTAGAGAATATCATAACTCGATGTGATTTAATTAACTACCTCATGATTAAAGAAAGGTATATATGTATATATATTGTTTCAAAACGACACCGAACGATTATAGCCGTTGCGTAATTTATAACTTAATTAGTCCGAATTTCGGTGTCGCAGCTTTGAAATTCTGTTATATATAATTTTATGCAGCATTAAATATTACATGATTTTGTGATTAGGCCGCACAGGAACCACTGGTGTGCGAACCTCCTTGCTCTTTATCAGTGCCCCTAGCCTACTTTTCAGGTAATGGGGCAAAGGACAGTTATTTGTGCAAAAGCCGTCTAATAACTCGGACAGTTGCAAAGTTGCTCTTCAGTGTAATACTACACATTCCGTCCTGACTGGGAGGATTTTGTGCGTACTTAGATAGCAAATTCAAGCAATATGGAGCGTTATGATACCAAAATTAAAGGTTGCAATGAATAAAGAATCGTAATGGATTTCAATGGAATGTTGGATCTTTGTTACAACACGTGAAGGGGCATTGGGTTGAGTCGTTTAACAAAAGAGACGTCATTAGCAAGAATTCTAAATGGGTAACAATTGACTCCGTTTGAAAAGACATTATTTGGACCCTTAATAATCGCATTACCGAGTAATAATCACAATGGACAAAATAGTCACAAAGGGAATTTTGGTGTGAAAAGACAGGGTTTCGAGAGGTGAAAGTCACACACGCGCAGCTGTGTGGGAGACGCAGACCGTGGCTGGCAGCCTATTAAGACGGACATCAGCTTCTGTCTTGGGCGAAGGCAGACCAGAAGCGATGAGAGAAGATATCTGTCGATTCATACATGAATAGCAAATTAAGTATTATCGAGTAATAAGCATTCTACATCCGGTAGCTCTAAACGGTGATATATTGACAACCCTTGGTGGGCAACTTCGAGTTTGATGTTATGATAAAAAGAAGCAGTCATTAAACCAGTTTGAAACGGGCATTCCAGTGTCATTAGAACCATCCTTACCCACATACATATCAACGCATACCCTGAGGATAAGGTGCTCTACTCGGCTCTACCCTGCGCTACCCATCATTTTCGCTTCAGCTATACGAACGCTGAAATGACTGATATGGTTTTGATGGATGGAAGAGCTGAAGGGTTTTAAACGAACGCAGGATTAATTTAGTTTCATTAAAAAGATGAATTGTAAAAATAACTACATCAATGATAATATTTATTTGTTTAATTTCAGAGGATTTTTTATGATCTTAATTGTTAATTTACTGTCAATATCAACAGCTTCCTTTTCAGTTACAAATGCATTATTTAAAATTATCAAACTCGTGAAATAAAATACTCGTCTTATTGTATAAGCTATTTAACTTTGATTAATTTATCTACAAAAGTTTGATGTTGTTTTCTGTTCTGTTTATCATGTAATGCTTCCATCCTCAACCTCACTAACATTAACTTCCCTCTAAAAGGTATAAGTTGCATATGTCCACCAGCTTATTTGAAATCATGGACTGCTATAACGGAATTTTGGAACACGTTAAATGCTCATAAGTAATAATTAAGCAATATCTTCTTTATTGGAGTTTCATAAGCCAAAGAAATTCTTAATAGTAGCAAGCTCTGCGAAATATGCCGGTATGTTCACAGACTACTACAGCATGCGACACGACGTGTGACCTACCTATACCTGCAAACTCCGACAGCGTGAGACACGCATCGTTGTTCCTGTCACTGCCTAATCCACACCCATTCTGGAGCTTCTTTAATGCGGCTCTGTTGGCGGAAAAATCTATCTATATGTGTCACACAGAAGCTGAGCTACTACTTCTATATGTGCGTTCAGTGTCGTTTTGAAACATCCTGTATATGGCAGGCTATCTGCATACCTGCTGAATGTCGGCCTTCTTGGCTGCCTTGCCTATCAGCTTGCTTGCAACTTGCCTAAATGCCTACTTACTGGCCTGCTGGTTTGCTTGATGACTTGCTTGCAACTTGCTCACTTGCCTCCATGGCGGCTGGTTTACTTGCCGACTTGTTTGCCTACTTACCTACTTGGTTAGCTTGCTTGCCTGCCTACCTGCTTGCCTGTTGTTCTGTTTCCTTTGCCTGGCTTCGGCGGCAATATATCAGCATAACATTTTTTTTCTTTTTTTTTTTTTTTTAATTTGCATTTAGAACGGTATGATCTGTAACTTGGTCGGTAATAAACTTTTTAATGTCCACGCCTGTTTTTCGCAGTGTTTCTATCTGGAGTACGTTTTATATACCCTTGCCAGTTTTAATTACTATTGATTATAAGTACTATTGTTAAACAGCTATTGTTTGATTGCAATCAAATAAGTATAGTCGATTTACGTCAGCACTGTGTTGGGAAGTAGAAAACAAAAACGTTATCATATTGATGAACAAAGCCAGGAATTTATATTAAAACGATTGATTTAACGGCCACACGGAAGGCATGCGTTCCTAAACAAAATAACACAATACCCAAATAGGCAAATACCAGGCTCTACTTATGATAATAAAGTGAATGCTTCTTACAATAAATTTTTCAGTAGGCAACTAAGAAGCTGTTTTTCGTTCTGTTCCTTCCACACATATATAGCTATAGCTTTCGGAGGCTTACACATAGCTGTATTTACTCTGATTCAACCAAAATATTATCGCACATGTTTGTGTTCCGATAGTGACATATTTGTTTAACCTCTTTAGCAAAGGCCTAAAACATGACCTGAATTCCAGAATATTTCTGAGCCTTTGTTGTCATATTGACTCAAGAAGTCTTATCGGAATATTAAACCTAGAATTCGGTACAGTATGACCAATAAACTTTTGTGAAAGTATTATTATTAATCATCATCATCATCATCATTATTACTATTATTATCTTACAATTGTACACTTAAAATATCTTCAATTACAGCACAAGTTAAGAAAACCAAATTAGAATTATTTAAAAGCTTTAATACTATAATAATTACAACAAACAGTGCAAAATATTGGTAATAATGGGTATATGTATCCTCCTTTCAGTGGTACTGATTTACCACATAGCAAACGAGGAGCTACAAAGTGAGGAGAATTGACATTCAATATAACTAGGAACAATATTTTCTATTGGATTTAACTAAAACATGTTATATATTTATATATTCTAATCTTTATTCTAATATTTAATTATTTATACCCCAGTTTAATAATTTCTTCAGTTTGTACTGCTCCTATGCAGCTGTTCATCTTGATTAATATGAGGTGTGCAGATAAAAATACTACTTATAAACAATCAGAGTAGGATCCTGATGTTATTTCTGTGGGTAAAGGAATCCCCTTTCAGAGTTAACATTCTTGAAAAATGTAATGGAATCTGAAATCTGTGTAGGGTGTGCATGAAGCTATTCTGAGTACTTGGCATATAATTACAACTGCATATGTCAGAAATATTAGGTCCTCTTCATGCTGCTCATACATTAACCCTATTCTGAGTACTTGGCACAACTGCATGTGACCCAAATATGTTGTATAGTGTAACATACACTGTACCGAGCCTGAGAATATGTTACCTGTACCACCTCGCCAAGCTGAACCAAGCCCAGAATAATTACATTGTATAAGCTGGCTAAATCTGTACCCAATTTTTGAATATCTTATAGCGTACAACCCGCCCATATCTGAACTCTGCCCCTGAATATGTTCTATGTACTTAAATCTCTCCTTTACTTTTCTTTTATTAATTAATTAAATTAATATTTATTTATGTAGTTATTCATTCATTCATTTATTTCTAATTTACGTCTTCCAACGTTGTCATATCGGACGATGAATCAAATTGATGAGATAATGCTCAGATGAACCCAGAGTCCATTGATCTTAGAGATACCCCACATTCATCATTCAGAATAAAGAAAAACAAACCGTAAAAAACCTTATCCATATAACTCACCCTGGCAGAGATTTCAAATCGGGACCTCTTGAATGAGGCAGACACACTACCGCCTACGCTACAGAGGTGGGCACTTAAGGTTCGGATTTCCATGGAAATGCATATATTCATACACCTTGCTTACTCTTTTATATCGTTATAATTAAAGGCCGGAGAGATATGTGCTACATGCAATACTAGTTGGACACAGAGTATGAATTACGTCAGATGTACAGCATGTCCATCAAATATGTGACCGTCGAGAACAATGTAACGTAGTACTCTGCGAAATAGTGAAGCATAGCCTTGCAAGTGTATGCAGACGCAATGTCAAAGCGTAGTATAACGCGAATATTTTGTTTCCTTTCGCAGTGAGGCGGTTGTCACGGTCAGGCTAAACCTACCTGCAGCTATTTATATGCCAGACCGATGACAGTACAGTCCATGTGCAGTATACGTATGGAAAAAACGCAGTCGCCTTCGGCCTGTAGTTATAATTATCCTTTTCATGTTTTATGGAATCAAAGTAAGAACACTTGCTGTGCATATTTGCCTATTTTGTCCTTTTTGAGACAAAACGAATGCGTAATGTATGCTTTTCAACTTATTAAAACCTTTTCAGGTGTTTTATCATTATCATCATCATCATCATCATCATCAACTCTTCATGGTTTAGAGGAGTTCTCCTTTTCCGTCCTCATAACATCCTCTGCTCTCCTCTCCGACCTCTTCCCATCGTTTTAATGGTCTTCCTGTTGTTCTATAACCCAAAGCTTTGTATTTGTAAGACTGTAATAGATTGCGAGAGTTATCCAGTCTTTGTAAATGTCTTTTCCATTTTATGTATTTATTTGTATATTTTCTTGCAATGAGAATATATCTAATTCTTTCTTTATGTCTTCGTTTCTAATACGATCTTGTCTGGTACAGCCTTTCACTGCTCGGAGATATTTCATTTCTGCCGCTTGCATTTGACTACAATCTTTCTTTTTAAGTGTCCATGGCTCCGAACCATATAGTAAAACTGGAACAGACATTGTCTTATAAAATTTTAGGCTTGTATCCTTTCGGGTTTCTCTTTTCAAGGTAAGAACTAATACTCCACAAATGTATTGAGACTTGCTTAATTTGGAAACATAGAGTCAGACTGAAAAATTCAATGCCATAGCCGGGATTTGAACCACGTATCTTCTGGTTGCCATCCAGCCGCTCTAACCCTTGAGCTACTATGGCCAAAGTGCCGACATGACATTAAATTCTCCAACTGACTCGTGTTGTTCCCGATAATTTACTAATGCTTAATTTACTACTTATTTCTTCATTCTTCGTTTTATAGGTTACATTACAACCCAAGTAATTAAAATTTCCCACCTGTTCTAACACTTTATTATTTAGCACTATCTTAGATCTTCTTACTTGTTTTCCTATAAATGCCATAACCTTTGACTTTTCTACGGATATAGTACCTTAAACCATAATTTTGGATCAACTTTTGTAGCTTGTACATACTTATTTGCCGCTAATCCTCTCTGTCTTGTATTAACATCATATCATCCGCAAATAGCATATTTAACGAATGATTTTTATTTATTTTTATTCCTAATGGTATTTCATCTTTTAATTTTCTGAGAATATCGTCCATATAAATATTAAACAATAGCGGAGATAACTACATCCTTGTCTTAAACCATTGTTATCATATCTTTTGATAATCGTCAATTTCGTAAAACTATTTTTATTTTTGTTTCTTGATATATGTTCCTGAGTATATCCATCAATTGTTTTGAATATCCTTTCTTGTCTAATATTTGCCAGAGTCTAGTCCTGCTCACCTTATCAAAAGCCTTTTCCAAATCTACGAAAGCTATATGTATTTCTAAATTATATTCTCTTCTCTTTTCAATAATTTTATTAATAGAAAATACATTATCTATGCAAGATCTTCCTTTTTCTTCCAGGTGTTTTTAATGCATATAACTCTTCGTTTTATGGTTTTAGTGCATACGATCAAGCTTGACCGTTCATTTTATGAATGTGGCTTTCTAAAATCTGGATTGCCATGTCATTTCTTCTCTGAGAAAATATAAAAGATGCATTTGTGATTTCTTACCATTGCTTTTCCCTTTCCTTGTTACACAGAATTTAGCTATATCCCTACATTCTCGCCAGTGTTGTTATGGCCATGTAGAAAGTTCGAGGAATGAACCTTGCGTAAATTCACTGAGGGGAAGGTATGTTTAATGACAGGCGGTGATGACTGCTGTAATAAACACTTACCGTCTACCCACCACATGAAGGCAAGAGACGAATGGAGGGGAGAGCGGTTTGAACTGTTTATCTGCTCTGTTAGTGCATCTGTTTACCAGGAAATGAGTGTATAAGAGTGCATATGACTCACCCATGCTGACAGATCTAATGTTTGTTGTAGTAACTGTAGGGATTGGTGTTATGCATGGGTGAGTTACGTGTCAACACTTGCGTATTTTAAACGAATATGCCATCCTTGTCATACTGGGAAGGCGAGCATAAACACTGTGGAGAGCAACAAAGGTGACTACGCTACACATTCCTCTAGTTTGCCTTCTTGTGCTGGGCAGGCAGTAAGTGCTACTCATCTCTGGTTGGAGTGGCGGGGGGGGGGTAGAATGTCTGCCTCACATTCAAGAGGTCGCGAGTTCGAATCTCAGTCAGAATGAGTTATCTGGAGAAGGTTTCTTCCGAGGTTTTCCCTTAATCTGAAAGATGAATGCCGGGTAACTCTAAGCTCTGTGAACCCTGAGCATAATTTTACCCATTTCATTCATTGTCGATGTTATCTAATTGGAGGGCGTTAAGAATTAAAACGTAAGAGATAGTTTTAACTTTAATCAATGAGATACGTATTGGGTACAGAATGGGAGATAAAGAGATTCGTATGGTGTGTTATGCAGATGATATCGCACTTATGGCAGAAACACAGGATAAGCTGCATAGAGTTTTGTAACAGATCCATCATAAATGTCAGAAGTTTAATATAAAAATCTCCATAAACAAAACAAAAGTATTAACCATGTCCATTAATAAAGAACCTTTGAGATGCAAATTAGAACTTCAAAACAAAATGGTAGAAAAAGTTATGCTTTTCAGTTATTGGGACGTTAATATTGCCAGTGAGGAAAATTTGGTCCGAAAAGTTAACCATCGAGTTGTAAAAGCAACAAAAATATCTGGATGTGTTAATGAATTAGTATGGAGAAATAAATACCCCCCCCCAAAAAAAATCAGAAGTCAAAATTTATAAAGCAGTGGTTCAACCAGTGATGACGTATGCCTTGGAAACAAGAGCAGAGACCACAAGAACTCGACGGATGATGGAAACAACTCATGTGAAGGTGCTAAGAAGAATAGCTGAAAAGACACTGTATGACAAGATTAAGAAATGCAGAAATTTTGGAGTTGTGTAAGATCCACTTCTCACTGAATGGGTGAAAAGAAGAAAGGAGGAGTGAAATGCATATGTATACAGGATGTCCGACGAACGACTGGTAAAAATCGTGAGAGATAGGAATCCGGAACGAAGAGGAAGTCCAGGACGATCGAGAAAAAGATGGAAAGAGAGTTTGATTCGAACATAGAACAGGTGATACGCCTAACATAGAGAGAAGAAGATGAAGAAGACGAAGAAGAAGATGATGATGATGACGATGATGATGATATGATGATGATGATGCTGCTACTGTTGCTACTGGTGCTGCTGCTGATGATGATGGTGATGATGATGATGATGGTGATGATGATGATGATGATGATGATGATGATGATGATGATGATGATGATGATGATGATGATGATGATGATGATGATGATGATGATGATGATGATGATGATGATGATGATGATGATGATGATGATGATGATGATGATGATGATGATGATGATGATGATGATGATGATGATGATGATGATGATGATGATGATGATGATGATGATGATGATGATGATGATGATGATGATGATGATGATGATGATGATGATGATGATGATGATGATGATGATGATGATGATGATGATGATGATGATGAATTAAACTACCATTCTTAATGCTTTAAACTAAATACTGGGCTGCATTACCAGTGTCGTGTAGGTCCACTTTTGCTCAGAAGTTCAATCGCAAGCTTTTTAATATTTAAATTACAGGTTCAGAGTTCAACAAAGTTTCAAACTAAACAGCATATAGTGCTGCTTCATACATAGCAAGGTTGAAGCAATGGTTATTATTAAAGGCTTAAGTTGTTGGATCTTTTATTAGCACAGCCCGAACTATACCAATTTTTAATGTAGCTATGCAGCCCCTTGGTTGGAGCTAATATTCCACCAACCGAGAAGCATTCTAATCCCGCACTAAAATAATTTTTATACAAATATTGTAAAAATAGTATTCAGGTTCAATGACACTATGAAAATATTTTCTTGAAACATCATAATATCAGGTATGTAAAGAATGCTTCTTTCATTAAAGCCACTTTTTGCATCTACAAGAAATTAGGTTTTCAATAATATTTATTTTACATTAACGGTTTAGTTATTTGTGAATAACATTTTATTTTCATCTGAAATATGTTTCTTCTTCTTCTTCTTCTTCTTCTTCTTCTTCTTCTTCTTCTTCTTCTTCTTCTTCTTCTTCTTCTTCCAGGCTTAAGCCTGTTCCGGTCTCACATTTCCTGAAGCCATCTCTTTAGGGGGCGTCCTATTGATCTTCGTCCTCTTGGTTTATAATTGAAGGCTTGTTTTGGTATTCTTTCTCTTGGCATGTGATTAAGGTGCTCGACACATTTGTTTCTATATCTTTGGATTTCTTCTAATAACGTTTGTACTTCTAATTCTTTTCTAATAATTTCATTCCTAATATGTTCTCTTGTACATCCTTTGATTGATCGTAGGAACCTCATTTCAGCAGCTTGTATTTTACTCTTCTCCTTTTCCCTTATTATCCATGCCTCACTTCCATAGTTTAGTATTGGGATTGCCATCACTTTGAAGAATCGTATTTGAGTTTCTTCCCATGCTTTATTCCTGAGGGTTCTCTTAATTGTTCCGCAAACTGCTTGGAATGTTTGTATTTTATTCCTTATATCTTGATTTTCCGATTCATAGGTTGTATCACAGCCAAGGTATTGAAAGTGCTATACTTGTTCTATTATAGTTTCCTCTACTACAATTTTGGTCCTTATTGGGTATTTTCCCTGGAATGCCATTACTTTTGTTTTGGTCTTTGAGATTGTCATATCATATTTTTTTACAAATTTGGTTTAGTTGATATATTCCTTTCTGTAGTCTATCTTCCTTGTCAAAGATTAAAACTATATCATCTGCAAATAGAAGAGCGTTTATTGCTCTTCCTTGTCCTAACCTAATTCAAAATGA
Source organism: Mantis religiosa (assembly GCA_030765055.1). NCBI lineage: Eukaryota > Metazoa > Arthropoda > Insecta > Mantodea > Mantidae > Mantis > Mantis religiosa. Next base: position 59,552,379 of record CM060950.1, read on the forward strand.
CTCAGGGAATTCAAACCTACAAGCTCAGTATGAAACTACGGATTCTTCTTCTTCTTTAACTGCCCTCTTATAACAACACTGTGGTGTCAGAGTATCCTTGTTCATCTTAAACCTTATACCCGTAGACGGCGGGTTGAGGAACGAAATCTCTGGATCAGTGTGTGTGTGTGTGTGTGTGTGTGTGTGAGAGAGAGAGAGAGAGAGAGATAGAGAGAGAGAATCCAAGATGGGTGATCAGCCCGATGCCTGGTATGAGAGTGAGGGAAGTGGATGACAGAATGAGGGTGAGATGAAATGATAGGAAAGATGATGAAGCAAATGGTGGAATGCTGGCGGAGGAAATCGGAGGATCTGGAGAAAACCCGCCCCAGCGCCGTGTTGTCCACCACAAGTCACACTTTGCTGTCGCCTGGGATAGAATCTGGGCCACCTTTGTGAGAGCCAAGTGGTCTAACTCAGGATTCATTAGGCGAAATATTAGCAGCTTGGTAATTGGGAATCTGAGGATGGACCAACCCAAACTGAACTTTGTGGAGGAAAGTCCTGCAAAATGCGTACTATTCTGTATTTGCAAGCAATCTTTTATGAAGGTACGCGTGAGAAGTATTAATTTAATAATTTTTCAGGCATTTTTAAACGTCTTGTTAGCAATATTTAGGTATTTTATTCATATTCTAAGAGTTCTGTAAGCAACACATTTAAACAAGGGGAAGGTTTCATTTTTTCTGGGTGATGCTGCACTCGACGAGATCTTTGCTGGAAAAAGATTAATATATTCATCCAAACGTGAAACTTGTAATATGCTTTTTCCATGCAGTGAATGGCTATAACAATACATTTGAAGTATGGCAAAGTGAATACATTGATATCATCCACGCCACGTGTGTCATGGTTTCTGAAACTTTGATTGTATAATGTATAATTGGGGTAATTAAATCAGGCATGGCTAAAGTATTCACGTTATAGGGAGCTTTGAAGGTCCCGGCACACATAGTCCCATAAGAAATATATGCCCGCCTCGGTAGCGTAGATGGCAGCGTGTATGCCTCACGTTCAAGAGGTCCCAAGTTCGAATCTCGGTCAGGGTGAGTTACCTGGATAAGGTTTTTGCCGGGGTTTTCCCTTATCCTGAAAAAGGAATGACAGATAACTCTAAGCTCCATGGACCCTGGATGCATTGAGCATCATTTCACCCATTTCATTCATCGTCCGATATGACTAAAGTGTTGGAGGACGAAAATAACAAACAAAAACAAAAGAACAAAAAATGCTACGAGAGCTAACCTAACCAGCATAGCCTGTAATAACCGGATGGCGTATTGGTTAAATACTGCAATGTTTTGCCGAGGCAGTTTTGCTTCAGTGAAATCGCCAAGAAATCATACCACTCCCCGAACATATAGTTTAAAGAGAAAATTTTTGCAGCAATTTAATAATCAGTTTTTATGCTTCATTAATATGAATACTCTCCGGTTTTAGCTTGTGGACAGTCGGGTTGGATTTCCAGTACGTGCATGGAGATTTTTCCCCTTATGAGGTATCTTGTAAGGAATGCCTTAAGTTCCTGAAGGCTAAATGACGAGTAAGTACTGGTGGCTGCAGTCCTGGAATTCGCATGTAGTAAGCGACATGTTGACGTCATATGGCCCTATCACTGCACTCTGCCATAAATGACGTATGCTGATGGAGGGAGATGAAGTATGCAGCTCCCGTGCTCTTGTAACGTCATCCAAATTAGCCAAAACGGGCATGCATTTATTATTTCTACTGCCATCGATTGTGCATGCTGCGATAGTTGTGCCGTTTTGGGCATCTCTTCATCACGGACAAAAATGTGCTACACTAACTTTTTCGACCTTTTTTTCCCCTTTGATATGGAAAAATTTTCATTATTTGCTGTTTTCAGAAAATGCTTTAAGTTTTTTCAGTGAAATACCACATGTTTAAGACATTTACAAGACAAGTAAAATGATTACGTGTCTTAAGTGCGGTGTTTCATGTTTATTTTGAAGCCCGAAACTGGCACGCAGTGTGGAAATTCACCAACTCAACTAATTATAATTATCATCTTGCTGCCATCCTCTACTTTTTATGGAGTGGATTTGATTTCTCACCGAAAGCTAATTTGAGGTTAGGATCTGTGGCGCTATTTCTTTTTCATAACTATCACGTGTGAAACGGGACACCCAAATGTCCCTATTTTCTGTTTTTAATTTAAAAACCAAGTTTAGTTATTGAATTTGCTCAGGGTTTTACGAAAACATTTGTAATAATTAGTAATATATTCTCCTTCCTCCGCCTCACCAACTTTAAAAAGAAGCAATTTAGTCTTTACTACCCTTACATACTTAAACGTTACGTGGCTAATATATACCAGAGGAGTCTTCATTATCTAAATAAACGATTCAAGTTAAGGCCTCTCCTTAAAAAAATCACTGTCTTGAAAATAAATGATGCATTGGCCTATGATAGATAGCCTTATGGATGTTTTAAATGCCCAGTGCACAGAAATAAACTGTGGTGAATTTTTTTTATTGATTGATCAGCAGTACAATGCTATACAGATCAAAGTGAAAAGAAGGTAACAGAACAATACATTAAAGAACAATAACACTCAGATGCATCACTCAGAAGCAGGTCCTGTGGTAGTCTCCTCTTCAAGCGTGAGGGCTGGCACGTGCGGACGCGGATGTTATGCACAGCTCCTGGAACTTCTTGCAGCGTGGAAAAGAAACGACGGGCGATCCTGCGAATATAGTCGTGAAGAGGTAACAGTCCTAATTCGTGATGGAGCTGCTGATTACGGATGAACCATGGGTGGTGAATTTTGGATGCATTATTTCGGTTGTCGAAAAAATGTTATGGAAGCTCTTAAAAACCTATAGGTATTTACTGGCTGACAAAAATACGGTCCGTTTTAAACAAATAGATATGTAGCTCCTACTTAATAAAAATAATAAAACTTGAGTTTTCTGTTCTTGTGAGTAGCACGCATGCAGAAAGAATGTTTCCTATAATGAAAATACTTGTAGACAAAAGAAACAAAACTTCATGGACAGTAAGTGGTAAGCGAACTTCAGGTTAAAATAAGGTATATAAAGTTATGTGAGTGGTAAGTTACACATTTCATCAGTTCTATATAAGAAGCAATTTCTAAAGGCCACTGCATCAGTCAAGAAGTACCCCTACAGTTCCAACTCAAGGATTATTCAAGGAATCACATTCTTACTTAGGTAAGCCGAATTTTTTTCATTAGAATACTGAAAATGTTGTGATCGAGTGACCAATACTTTCTGAATATGATATTAAGATTGCATTAGAATAGAATGATGGAAACTTGATTGCACTTTGCATCAGAGCAATGTTTACACCTTAAGTGAGGTGTACCTACTGATTGCCCAGGAGCCCGCCTCGGTAGCGTAGATGGTAGCGTGTGTGCCTCACTTTCAAAAGGTCCAGAGTTCGAATCTCGGTGAGGATGAGTTACCTAGATAAGGTATTTTCCCGCGGTTTTCCCTTATTCTGAAACACGAATGTCGAGTAACTCTAAGCTGCATAGACTCTGGACTCCATTGAGCATTATTTCCCTCATTTCATTCATCGTCCGATATGACTTAACGTTGGAAAACGTATTTAAAAAAAAAAAAAAAAAAAAAAAAAAAAAAAAAAAAAGAGCCCAGGACAAGAAGACATGCAAGAGGAATGTCTATCGTAAACACTTTTGCTGTCCGTACGGTGTATATGCTCCCCTTCCGAGTATGACAAGGATGGAAGACTCGTTTAAAATACACAAGTGCTGTCACACAACTCACCTATACATAATACCTATCGCTGAATTTACTGCAACAAACATTATAGGTCTCGCAGCATGGGTGACTCGTATGCTCTCTCATTCACTCATTTCCTAATCTCTGTTTCACATAACCTTGCCCCGCTGACATGTATCACTCCGTGTGCAACTACCTTCCCCCTCACCCTAATTGGCTAATGCTTTCGCGCCATTGGCGGTGCCTTCCCGTCACATTTAAACCTGCAGTAAACGTCATAATATTTGCCAGGAAGATAGATAAAATCATACAAATAAGGATATGAAGGCATGAAAAAATATAATGAAACTGAGCAAGCTGAAACTGAATGAATGAGCAATGAAACTGAAACAAGTTTATAATGAAAGGCCTTCGGCCTTTTCCACTGGGAATTTTTTTAAACCAGCACACATACCTTGCAAAAATGCTTGTCTTTCAATCTTAAAAGTCGCGTCACGCCATACTTGTCGTGTGTCCTTCATTCACCCAAATCTCGTCAAGGTAGTATATTTTGCAATTTCTATCCCGGTACAAACTGATTGTCCTTAAATAACGTCTTCGCCACACACCAATATCGCCCCGGAGTGGTAAGTTTTCCTGTTCTCTCAGTTTCATGTCGCGATGTTCCTACGCATCTAACACACCTTTAAGCTCAGAGCACAGCTGTTCGACTTCTCTCACTGACAAAGACGGATTCTTCTCTGTGAGTGCATTAAACACATGCACCACAATTTTTTCGTCACTTTGTAAAGGTTTTCCCTTGCGATGCTTCAGCGAAAAACTGACGGTAGACTCTGTCATACATATAATAAGTGCACGCGCAATAAACGATGAATAAAATAATTTAGCTCTCGCACTCGGTACAACACATCTTCGAATGGCGATATATGACCAACCCAGTTTAAAACAAGTTCAGTGATAAAAGTCATATAAATAAATATGTCATCACTACCGCTAAAGCACGTGCTATCGTACCATGTGAAAGATCGACTTGAGAGCAAAGGAACCCCCTCTTTACTTCGTTTAAGGATTAACATGCATTTCAGATAAACCAACTTTGTTGCGTACTATATTTAATTCAAACAGTTACGAAAATATAAATTTGACAATTCTCTTCCAACATATATATATATATATATATATCACCATGTTAAATAACGAACTAATTTTACCGCACAACAGTCTATACTGCAATATCAGTCAATGAGAGGTGATAAGGTCACGTGACCGTTAAGAGATACGTGGCAAACTTATGTGAAACAAGGGTTAGTAAACAGATCCGTTACTGGAGCAGATCAACAGTTCAAGCTCCTCTGCCCTTCATACCCCTCTAGCCTTCTTGTAGTGGGCGTACAATACTAATCCTTTACTTTGCCAGAATTTTCTTTGTATTTTTCATCTGGGAGAACTTCATAACATAGCTGCTTACTGTGTAACAATTAATCGTACATGTCGCACATGGAATTCTTAAATTACACTTGAGAATCAGTGTATTGGCAGTTGTGCTATGACCAATAATGATTCATTTTTTAAAACAAACGCTATTGCCTGCATTTGACCCCAGTATACACAGAGCAGGTTCTACAATTTTAGGCAGAACTTTTACATTTACAATTTTTTTCTCTTAACACTATGAACATTAAAACGCATATTTTTGCACGCCTTCCTTGAAATCGTTACAGTAATTTAATTTTTCAGCTATAAACCTTTTGACAATACAATACCTATTCACCAAAAATTTCTACACTATCAATTTTGTTGCTTACTATCTGAATCAACGGTATACTTGATTCTTTGTTCTTTTTGGTCAAGCTGGTACAATGAAGTTACTTATAATTTAAAAATTGCTGCCCCAATTAATCCAAATATTCAAGTGCTACATTGTAGAATGACTCAACATAGGAATAAATCTACTCTGAGCGGCTTGATTGCAGTCATACGATTCTTTTAACACAGATTTAACCCTAAAATTCACTAAATTATTTTCTTTCCTTTTTTATGTTAGTTATTAATAATTCATAAAAATGCATTGTATCTGAGAAGCATGTATTTCTGTGCAATCCATAGAACTGCAGCTATACAAATGCACCTTAAACTACAGCCAATCTAACCTCTTCATTTCTTGGAAATTCATAAATTACACGTTTACTATTTACTCACTCTAGCTTGATAAAATGATAGCTCGTAATTATTGTAACATTTTTTGTTCTTGTTGTGTAGAATAAATTTTAATGAAAATATTATATAAATTAATAATTCTTCCACGCTAGGCGTGGGTAGGATATGGTTTGGATAGATAGAGTCATTGCTCTTAACCATTGAGCTACTATTGCCAACATGCCAGCATGATATTAATTTCTACAACTGACTTGCAGTTTTCCAGGTACACCACTAAAGGTTTTTTATATTTTTCAGTCTAGCTCTACCTATCCGAACCATAGCCTACTCACGGCCAGTGTGGAAGAACGATTAATTTCCATAAATTTACCTAAAAAATAGTTGTTTAACTATGAAACCTGGGACTTAAGTACTTACAGCATAGTAGGTCGCCACAAAAGGCGTGTATCTCGTTGTAGGTATATGAGAACCCTTAGTGGTAAGTATAGCGGGAAAAAATACGAATCATTTGTGGAATTTGTCATGCTGGCATGTTGGTCATAGTAGCTCAATGTTTAAGAACAATCCGATGAAGACTGGGAGATCTTTGGATCAAATCCCGGCTATGGCATTGCATTTTTCAGTCCGATTCTACCCATCCAAAGTACAATTTCGGTAAAATTGACATTTCAACTCAACCGTCAACGTAATATTGTATCTACTTTGCCATAGTTAATGTTAAGCTTTAGTCCTAAATATTAAGAATTTGATTTTGTGATAGCCCTTCAATAAAGCGTGTTTATGTTGGCAATTATTTGTAGTTAAAAATGCATTGACATAAGCAGAATTTCTTGGGATATGTGGAACAAATTTACCCATTATTATTTTTGGTGAGTAAGTCACTGATATTAGCAGTTGCTGCTACAGCAGCAGAAGAAGCCAGTTTATATTTGATTTCTCATACTGAACGATATCCAAGCTCCCTCCTACGTTCAATCGAACTTCATAATTAAGTTTGTCCCTTCCAGGAAAGGATGTTTTTCCTTTAAATTGAAAGAGAGGGAGCATTTCCGTTTACGCACAATAGCTTAAGTTCACGTAGGTAACAACATAGCACATCAACTGCCAACACTGAAATACGCAACTTCATCTGTCTTCACTGCTCACAGAACGCATTAAACAATTACAACAATAACAAGAAATGACAGCAATATATAGTTAGATTTTTAATTTAGGAGGAAGTTGTCAAGAAAACACGGTGCCTATTCGCGTCCCAACAAAAGTTCACTGGTAGCGGGACAAACATTTAAAACCAGGGAACTGCCCCTTTTTAATGGGATGAATGGTTTTCTTATACTAAAGTAACAAATGATATCAGTAAGTACTTATGCACTATTTCAATAGTGCATAACGTTTGAACCAATAATAAGAGACACGTGCAACTTTGGGAGAATATAATATACAATTGGGAGATTACATTACACTATTTACATCTCAGAGAAAATGTTGGAGGTGTCCTCCACCAGCATCTATACATGTTTGCACTCGTCTCACCATATTCTCTGAAGGTTTACGGAGAGTATCCTCGGTTTGAATAGATTCCTTGAGAACATCAATTGTCCGTAGCCTATTCCTGTACACTCTATCTTTTAGATATCCCCACAAGAAGAACTCCGGTGAGTTTAGGTCAGGGGATCTGGAGGGCCACAGACCTTTTGAGATTATTTTTTTTATTTATCCAGATCTATTGAACCCTATTTTACACAGTGGTATATTAGGGTCAGAGTTGATACATAAAAATATACAATTTTAACAAAAATATTTTAAATACTAGAAGGAAGAAAATATGTTTTAATCTTATGCATATTAATTTAAACTATTTCAGACGTTTAAACACTGAGTTTATAAACATCATGAAGTACTTATACTGTTGTGGCTTCATTAGCAAAGATGTGAGCGGAGCAGAAAATTCAGTTCCTAGAGAGTCTAGCTTGAATATTAATTCTTGTCTTTCTCTCTCCAGAAAATGGGACAACAGAAAAGGAGATGAACCACAGTTTGAAATTCTTCACCATACATGCACTCGGGGTTGGATGTTAAGTGAAAGCGTGATAAGTATTCACCAAATTTACCATGTCCACTTACAAATTGTGTCAAAACAAAATTTGGTACAAGAGTTTCACATTTTCCTCTGTCATATACACTAGGGAAAAATAATGTTTTTGTTAAACTTCCATTTGGAGTTGTTAGCCATTGTTGGTTCCATTCTTAAAGAATATGTTGATGTATTATTCTCCTTACAGTAGAAATAGGACATAAAGGGTATGTGACAGGAAGATTGGATTCTGCAGCCTTCTTAGCCAAGCAATCAGCTCTCTTGTTACCTAAAATTCCACTGTGTCCTTTAAGCCATCCCATGCAAATATGTCCTGGATGGTTTTGAAGCAAGGTTCTGATTTCATGTGCTAATGGATTTAAGTTGTATTTATCATTAATAGCGAATAGAGCTGATTGTGAATCACTAAAAATACGGGCACTGTTCCCATTAACAGTACACCATTTTATAGCTTCTTTAATTGCTAAGAGCTCCGACTGGAATACAGAACATTCAGGTGACAATTTAAACATGCAGTGAGTTAGTTCCGTTTGGTTTTCATAAACAACAGAAGCACATCCTACTGCAGATATATTATCTTCAAATTGGTAACGCGAACTGTCTCTATATATGTAATAATCATGAAAATTACATATTTCCTTTAAACTTGATGGGTGTCCTGCTGTGGTAGCATGCTCCGGGATTTGCAGTTTTAAGTGAGTCAGATAAGACGCACATTCACGTTCATGTCGTAAATTCGTAATAGCTGCTGTTGATAAACCAGTGAGAGCCAAGGTACATTTTGAGATTATTCGATTATCAAAGAAACTGGTTACAAGTTCCATGGTGTCATTATATGTATGGCGTGTTGCTCCATCTTGCTGGAAATAACGTTCTCTAAATTTGATATCATCCAGCTGCTCCACTAATGTCTTAAAGATACCCATATAAACTTCAGTGTCTACAGTCGTATCAAAGAAAATGGGACCAACTATTTTAGATGCTGATGGAGGACACTTTCAACATTTTCTCTGAGATGTAAATAGTGTAATTGTAATCTCCCAATTGTATATTATATTCTCCCAAAGTTGCACGTCTGTTTTTCTTTAATCTTTAAAATGGAATACCGAACGGTTTAATTGCACGGACTTTTGACTTCCTAACAGTGTCATCAGTGATATTACAGCACATAGGACTGAAATTGTAATATAAAACTTAAGGTCGTGAATAAAAAGGTTTAGTGAATTGGTTTTACGCATTAGTAGTTTAACTTTTGAATGTTTTACATTTAGTTGCAAATGTGCTTTCGCAAGATGTAATGTCAAGTATGGGGGAAAATATTTGATCAAAAGCGTGAAATAAATGCTTGATTAATGATTATTTTAAACCTAACTTGGTAATGTGCTTTTAACTTCCATTTTACTGCATTGACTACAAAAGCTTCTGGTAGCTAGGCAAGAAGGCTGTTGCGTAATCATTTTTGAACCCTCTCTGATTAATCTATGGTGGTACCAAACGGGATTGGAACTGCATATCTTAGAACACAGCAGGCTTCATCCTAAGAGTAACTCTAGCAGTAGAATCTTGAAATTGTATTACGAGCGTCTAGTTTTTTTTTTTTAATTTAACTCATTTTAATATATTCATTATTAAATTTTCCATATCACAATCAATACAAGCTGGAAAGGTTTCTTTTGTTATTTTATTTCATGCAAGTGTTCCGGAACATGATTTCTGATATTCAAGACTATTGTTTTAAACTCAGGCTGCTATCTAACACAACAAAGAAACCAAACAATTTCTATTACGCACGATATGACATTGCTGCAAAACATTTGCGTGATTGGAAAATAGAAGTACTTAGTTGCAGTAATTCAAACGTAAGAAGTTACCGCGACCTGTAGCTGGCGGACCCATACTTCCACATGTGACCAGCAGATGGCAGGGACGTAGCTGCAGCAGCTACAAGAACCCCTTGCGAGCTTTGCAGTGTTCCTTTTGTCTGTTTACCTCCTACAAACTGCTTTTATCGCTGTAGTAACAAATTAAAAAGTTCTTCCTAAAGCGTACCCACCTGTGACATTTCCAAAACCAAAACATTTTACAAAAACGAAAACAAACAAATTGCTCCTATGCTATTGTTATGTCTTTTAAGCAAAATTGCTTACTTTTTAACCGAGTTGTGAATTTTGGCAGTTGCATAAATGAATGAATGATAACATTATTAGATAACATCTAATAGATGTCTTCTTTAAACGTCCCATATATTTTACACAATTTATTAGTCCCTGCTGGAGTTGCTTATTTCTGTTCCTTGAGGAAGTCTATTTTATCCGCTAATTGCCTTTGCGCCTCTTTACGATCTTTCCGTACTTACTCTAAATTTCTTCGCATTCCTTATAACCATTTTAATTATCATTTTTTTCCTAAATATTTTCCTGTTTTCTTTATATATTCATCTGATCTTGGGTTTAAAATCTTCCTAACTTTTAGCTTTACTGGAAAATCTTCCAATTTCTCCAGTAATAAATTCTCTATCCCCTTTTTCTTGTCATTTCTTTCAGAATAAAATGCCAATTATAACACAAGCTATTGCGTTTGGTGCACCTCTCCCCACTCTTTCTCCTTTTTAGCCTCTTAAGTTCATTACACCTGTCCTTGCCCATTTATACCCGACTTTTGCCTCTTTGTTGCATAATTCGATATATTTTTCTCTCTACCATTCCATTATATGATATATATTAATGGGTTCATTGACACTTCTTACACCATTCCTTTCCAGAAACCCTTTTTGCTTTTCTTTGCCCAGGTATCTCTCATTTCTATTTCTTCCAATGTTATCTGTATCAGGTCCATCCGGGTTTATGATTTTACAATTTTCTGCTGCACAACTATGCATTGTTTTTGTATACATAAGAACCTCCGATAAGATTGGTGACGTAACACATTTGCCTTATATCAACCAAGTACATAACACACTTTTGTTGTAATATACATATTAGCCAAAGTATTTCCTCTAATAACTTAAAAAAACTGCATCGCTGATAAATGTTTAAAGCATTACAGCCAACAGGAACACAGGAAGATATAAACACTGACATGAAAATATCCTTAATTATTTTCATTAAATAGTGTAAAGTTATAATTAGAGTAAGTGAGTTAGAAACTGCGCACCTAGGTAGCGTAGATGGTAGCGTGTCTGCCTCATGTTCAAGAGGTCCCGAATTCGAAACTAGGTCAGAATGAGCTATCTGAACAAGAATTTTTCGTGGTTTTGTCTAATCCTGAAAGATGAATGAATATCGGGTAATTCTGGACGCTGGGCTCATTGGAACATCATTTCACCCATTTCATCACACCGTCCGATGCGACTTAACGTTGGAGGATATAGGTAAATTGAAAAAAAAAAAAAAAAAAAAAAAAAAAAAAAAAAAAAAAAAGAAAGAAACTGATTAACATAAGTGTAACTATATTTTGAAAAATACTTATAAAAAGTTTGAAAATCTGAGAAAGATCAGAAACAGGCTCTAATGCAAAAGCATGCCCTTCTCTGAGACTTAAGATTCCATAAAACTCATTTTGAGTCCAAGATAAAAAATATTTATAAAATATTTTATTGGATAATAGGACGTAGTAGTAAGATAAAAACCCTAAATTATAACTTTTTATCGTTTATTAGATTTTCACACATCGGTACCCTTAAGAATGGATTATTTCTCCTAAACATGGTTAAATTGCTTCAAGTCTTTTCGTATTGATTTTATATTGAAGAACTTATTAACGTAACAATTACGTTTTATAAATTCTGATAAACTCAGTATAAACAACAGTACCTGATCGTATTCATATTATTTAAATTAAAATATTTTCTTTAAGACTTTTTCACAAACATAATGAAGTTTTGAAAACAGCAATAACAAAATAAAGAGGAGAGATTAATTCTACGTTAATAAATACCCTGATAGCGATTAATAATTAAATCTCATGCACTGCATACATCTTCAGAAAATAAATTTTAACCAACAATATGCGAATAGCAATAAAGCAGAAGTGGGGGGAGCTTTTGTTCTTAGTGTATGTGTTTCCTAAAAGTTATAAATAAATGCACCTTTAAGGGGTGAGTATTTTTAATAAAATGTTACCGCTAGCTTTAAAACAAGCTGTAAGTAAAAGCTATAACTGTTAATATATAGGCAGAGTTTTCGGAAAATCCAGCGGGATGGCTTAAGTGGCAGCTCGATTGCTACGAACGACCTTCCTCACCCATAGGCTTTTCGGGGGTTTCCCGAGTCATCCGTCGAATTTCATGCCCCTTCATTTCACCTCACCTTACGTCTTAGTTGGCTGTTTCAGATTTCTAAGTTTCGGCGTAGACGGCAGGAAATTTGCTCTCTACAAAACTGTCCTCTGCATCGGGGGAAGTCATGAGGTTCAGGGCTCCCCACTGGGATATGTAAGTGGCCACGGTTGCACGGACCGCCATCAGGGAGTTTCATTCTGTACCTGTTAGAGACACTGCCCTCCGTTGCGTCTTTCCTCAGATACAACCACCCTTATTATCCTCTCATCTCACCCCTTCCTACATGATGGGCACAAGCACTAAAGCTGTTCTATTGTTCGAGCTGCTAAGTTCTCCCCTCCAAACTATATGTTAACCTCATGCTTATTATTTCAATTTCCAGGAATTGTATTTTATTCTATTCATTGCAGTTAAATAATAAATCTTCACGTTTTGTGGCTGGTACTGAATACAATGCGGTTAGATATTCTTCGCAAGCTATAAGTGTTGGTATTACACTAAAACCGTTTTTCTGTATGTACCATTTTTAAAAGTCCGAAGTGCTGTTGGATGTGGAGGAAAGCTTTTGTTTTGAGCAAATGGTTGAGTCGGAGTAAACCAAGTATACAGTGTTAGACCTGTTTTTAATGTAACCACCTAGCTCTCCGAGATGAGCAGATCTCTACGCTGCGTAAATCCCAAGACAAATTTAGGTTAAGGAAAACCCCATATAGAAAGTGATCGCGTCGCTGAACCCGAAGGGAAATTGCGTTTTAAAAGTAGCCCTTGTCGATGTTCTGAGAGCGACAAGAGGCAAACAAGGAAACAGCGGTAAAGTTACATTACTTACATACTTACCCAAAAATTCACTACCGGAAATTCACGTTCAGAAGCCTCTTCTGAATAAAACACAATTATTTAGAAAGAGGTTTATGCGTGTGTAATCTGTGAACAGCGTAGTTCACAGGTCAATAACATGTCGGGTAAATACCAAACTTGCTGCTTTAATTAAGCCTCCTCTAAATGTGACATAAAGCTTTCGAAAATATCGCCCACCCCTAAATACCTTTAATATGGGAACACCTGCAAAATATTTTTTCTCAAAATTGACTCAAAACAATTTTAATTAAAATCCCACATACATTAAGACATTTATAGGAATAATCTGCAAAGTCCTCTTCATTTTGATGAGATTTTGTACTATTTTATATATATATATATATATATATATATACACGGAATTGTCAAACGTAAGATGAAACTAAAACGTATATGCCAAATTATAAATCCATATGGATTTCTTAAAAAATATATTCATTTCAAATAGTTTTTTATTCTACCAGTCGTTCGTTTTCAAAAGGTTTTCCCCCTAAAGTGTTATAGTTTCTCAGTTGTTTCTCGCAAGCTAAAGCGATCGCTTTTAAACATTTGACTATCACTTCAGCTTGACATATACACAACGAATCTCGCTTAACTTGAAATACGTATAAAAATTAGATTTTGTTTAAAAACAGTTTGTACAAGCAGCATAAATATAACCGGTAGCCTTCAATACACAACCAACATTTGCTCTGATGACTCCGAAAGTATGATTAGGGAAAACACAACATTTCAATGGGCCTCAAGTAAGATATCAGAATTATTCAAAAATCCTATTATGATAGAAACACAATTACCAAGAAAATTAAGCTTTAAATAGGTTATACGCAGAAAAATGCTTCCATTTTAATAATTCATTCTTGATGTAAGTAGATATTGCGTTCCATATCAGTAAATAACCATCTTTGTTATTTTCTTAATGAGCAATCACCAGTGAAAAAAAATTATTATAATTCATTAATATGGATTTTAGAGTTAGGGCTAGTGTTAGACAAAACACACGTTCTGCTTTAGATTTATGTAGCTTTCATAGTTGTACCACTTTATGTTTTGTCGTATAACAATTTAAATGTCTGCCTGTATGCCTAATTTCCTATAATCTTATAGTATAGTTAAGTTTTGTCATTAAAGTAAAGAAACCATTCAAAATACGGTCTCGGGAATCTTTACACCAAATTAGTTAAAGAGATGGAAAAGAAAAACAACAATAGACAGATTGAATAATATGCCCTTAACTTTTTGAAGTACATTTAGTGAAACAGTGTCATCCTATACCAGTATCGTTACCTAAACCTTTCTCTTGGATTTTCGTTTGTCAACACATTCTCTGTTTCAAATTGTTTCAGATGATGTAGGTACTTCTCGGTACAAATAATAGAAATGTTCGTATATCCTTATAAATAATAGAATATAAAACAGTTTTTTGTGGTGTTATGAAACAATGATGCACAAGATGTATGAACCTTTATACAAAAAAAGTTGAAGCATCATATTTAAACGCGTTCTCCTTCAAACAATTAGGATAGTAACTTCATTTCCACATATTATAAAACATTATTTAGGAAAAATTGCATATTTTTCAATTTTTCAAAACAATAAAAAAACCAAATAAATAAAAAATGTACCGGACTGAAATAGCTGAATTTAGTAGTTTCACAAATGTGTATGGTTAAGCAAGGTAAATGTCACTGATAAATATGACTCACATTTAAAGGAAGAAATGTTCCAAAGCTCTATATGGTGCTATGAAGCTGTTATCAAGAGGTAATGTTTTGTTGACTTTTTACCACATTTCCCCTATATTGTGTTCAAGTTCGATTATGCTAAATGTCACTGTAACTCAAGGTAATTTATACCATTTCAAAGCAGCACCAAAACACGATAATTGGATTCTTACCTTCTCAATGTGGCTTCAACTAAAGCATTCTGCAACATTCCACTGGTGACGTCATAGATAAAACGTTTTGTTTTGTATTTTGTTCATGTATTACCAAGGATTTAAATGCCACAGGGCCGTACACTTTCTGTTGTTTGTGTATAGTAACTTAATTTCTGTTCATTATTTCAATATTTAAGTAGGTATATGCTTTTTTTAAAGGATAAGAAGGTACAAAGAGCATTTTCTTGATATTAAGTTTAGTCATATATTTTGGGTTTGAGTAATTAAATAGATGACCAATTTTCCAAATGTAGGTGTCACACTATTTTAAAGAAAAGTTTTTACTGTTACACAATTATCTAAGAAGAATAAGCAAAATATATGTTTAAACTCTCCAAACTTTCACATAAAATTAAATTTTCAGTTATAAAAATTTAAAATTCGGTTCATAAGATCAGAAAAAGTATGTGTTATGCTATAATTAGTTTGAGCAAATCATTTTCAATAGACCATGTTACATATCCTAACACATGTGGTTTTAATTTGTTATAGCTGAATATTAAGAACAGAAATAATTAATCTGATGTCACTTAATGAATGACCCTCTTTTCTTCTTCCTTATATGTTAGTCAGGAAATCATAGGATGTTGGTGTTACAAGGAAAACTTCTAAATAAAAACAAAGGACAGCTTCTTAAAACATGGAATTTATTAGTTCAGTATACTCAGTGAATACAAATAGAGAAACGTGTAATAGAAACACTGAAGGTCCTGAGAAAACAAACTTTGAGCTGAGGACAAATTTTGATGGCCTGCTTAAAGATTTAATTGAATTTCATTTACAATTTACGAAAAGAATACTGCAGCCATTGTGAGAAAAGAGTAAGATTATGTAGAACAGACGGAATATGTCGTTACAAATATTCGCAACGAAACGTACACACATATTTTATATATATATATACGTCAGCACATAGAATAAGTATATATTGAGGAAACAGCTCTTCACAGACAAGTATATAATTAATAATAATAACAATAATACATTACATTAATAGATTTACTGGAACTTTAATTAAGATCTGTTATACTAGGGGTGACCAACCCGTGCTCTTTGTGTGCAGCATTAGAGAGCGGGGAAACAAGCTACAATCGCAGCATCTCAAACATTTACGTACTCTACGTACATTACGTAAGAGTTGACAGTAAGAGCGACCGAGCTGATCACCCCTGAATTAGACGGTTTTGCATCACAAAAATATTTACGTCTTCACACATTAACCTTAAGAAAACAGTCTTATCACTTCATTTTAAATGATAATTACAATGTACAATAAATACCAAGAATCATCAGATCCATTCGATCCTGTCGGTACAACCAACATATAATATACATATTTGGATAATTTACCTCACATAGAAACAAGCAGTCTTACTGTGCGACAAAATAGAAGCATACTCACGCACTCATTCACTCATCATTCACTCAAAGTTTGCCAGAAAGAGATTTACTGGCGGTGCGACAGCGGTTCCTGATTTGTAGCTGCCTTCTTTCTTGTAAGAATACTTTTCAGATTTGCTACCTCAGTTGCAAGCCTAGCGAGTTCAGATTTGAGGTGAGCATCGTCTTGTGGAACAGATTCTGCTAGAGGTTCACCGGCGGTGGGACCAGGAGATACTGAAATGGGTATTTGGATGGGCATCTGAGGAAGAGGTCCGCTGGGAGTACATGAAAGTCCTGGATGAGTGCTCCACTCAACTCCCAGAGAGATGCCGGAGTCTCGTTCGTCACTGCTTCCTTCAGCATCCCAAGGTGGACTTGCTCGAGATCCTATACCCACTCCCACGATACCTGGATTCAAACCCGGTTCTTGTTTGATGTTATGGAGCGACAGAAGAGCTGTTGCTGCATCCTTATCTCCAAGATGTGTCTTGTGTCTCAGTTTGTGTGGCAAGCAATTGCTGTTTGCACTATGGTTGTTTGTTCCGTTGGCATTTGTGTTTGGGCTGGTGCTGATTGTAGTTAGGGCCATGGGTCCAGGGACAGAGTTTTCATCGCCACTTCCACTACCACTTGACAGCTCGAAAGGAGACTGGGCCCTGCTTCTTGTACCTCGGCTTCGACTCAGGTTGAGGACACTGTTAGTGTTGCCGTCAAATGGTGGAGGATGAAGTGATGGAAGAGGATAGCTGTAAGCATATACTTCTGGTTCTGAGGGATATCCACCGTTGGACTCGTGTGGATGATGGAGGTGATGATTGTGAATGGGTAGCTGTCCTGGAGGAGGTTGTGTCTGGAAATGGATAGCTTGAGGTGGTGACGTGTTTCCAATACCATTGTTGTTGATTGGCTGGTGAATGACAGAGGTAGGAATGGGACTTGGTGTTGGAGGATAGATGAGGGGAGGTGGAGCGTTTGTACCTGCCGAAAGCTTTGGTCGTTTGGTGATGCTGAGCACTTGCTCACTAGTTGGAAGAGTTGCCATTACTTGTTCGACGCTGACGACGCTCTCGCCGCTGATACCAAACTTATCTTTAATAGCAGCCAGCTGGGCCTTGAGAACATGATTTTCTTTACTCAGTTCTACCACCCTCGTCTCCAGGATCATGTCATTGAAGCGACGCTTCTCGCGGGAACGCTTGGCTGCCTCGTTGTTTCGTCTTCGACGGTCCCAATAGCTTTCATCTTTCTTGTTGTCTGGGATGAACTCTCGCTGCTTGCGTTGTGAGAACAGCTCCTTCCTCTTGAGCTGGCCGGCCAAGTCAAAGCCTGGAGGATAGTTTTCGGGATCTGGAGATGCTGTCCTGGACATTCCCATGTGGATAGATACAGAATCTGGACCTGTCACGTTGCTGCTGTTGCTGTTGCTACCAGGCATACTGGAGTTTAACGACGGTGTTTCACCATTGATGGGCGATCCACTTTGACGGGCGACGAATTCTGCCACCATAATTCGATGTCTCAGAACATCTGAAACAATAAAATATTCATATTGCAGTTGCATAGCTCAATAAAAATTATTTTTGAGTTGTTAAGGGAATCAACACAATTACAAATCGTTAAATACTCGTTAAAAATTTATAATAGTTTGTAAGTGTTTTGAAATCTATTTCTGAATTTAGCAAGTGGAATAGTCAATATAAGCTTGACACAAGTCACAATGGTGTTTCATCGGTATTGAGGTACAATGTTTATAATAATTTTTAAGCAAAAAGTACTGAAGAAATCGAATATTTCTTAGGATGCTTTTCCATATAACACAAACAAAACATGCTCACTGTCATTTGGTGTAAAATAACCTAAGTGATGTTAAATTTCTTCAGCGCTTTGGTCAACAAAATTGAAATAAACTTTAAATGCCTCGCACTTTGTAAAAAGCAACTAAGAAAAAGGTCAGGGAGTTTGTCAGGTCCTATGTTACCCCTGTATAGCGTGTTCCGATCTGAAGAGAAAGGGGAACAGCACTATTTGTGCCACTTACTGAGCTGCACTATATGAGGGTATACCGTTAGTCAAGGCTCCGGAAGTCCTCCTTTTTAATGCCATTTGTCAAGGTAAAATACGCATACCTAGGCGACCACTTTAGTTTCCTGCTTTTTAAGGTCCAGAAACAAATTTAGTGTGATATGACTATAGTATACAAGTGTCATCCCTGTGCTTCTAGCGTTTGTCATTAAAATAATTCCCGCAATTAATCGAACGTTACCTAAGTAAACTAGAAAATTACACCATCACATGCAAGTCCCATACACAGGAAGCACTTATCGCGTCAGCAGTGTGCCAACGTCATTCATACTTGGTTCATTTTCAAGGAAAACTGACTTGTCATTATGTGATTTGTCCTTAATTTCACTAAAATCAATTACTCTACTATAAATCTTTACACTGGGGCACAGTACATATCGTAATAAAAGACAACAATGTTAAGGCATTGTTAACAAAGTGTTTTGGAATAAAAAGGAATTATCTAAGTTGTAAAAACTGTAACATTCATTTTGGTTCCATGTATTGTTTTATTTTTTTGGATATCGATTCGCTGTTAATTTAGCTGGTTTTCACTCTGAAAATAAAATAGCGTCTATTGTTGTAATGAAGCAAACATGCAGCTTGCATATGTTTCATTAACCGAAATTATGATGCTCATTTGTGTTACACCTTAATAAAACAATAAAATAAAACTAGAATATTAGTTACGAAAAAAAATGTGTGTTGCGATGTGAAACATTTATGCGGAGTTAGGATAACTTTGCAGACACCTACGCAAGCTGTAACCTCAAAATGCTTTTGTGTATAACGGCGTTGGGCCATCTTCTCTCGCGAGAATCCTTGAGAATTGTTAAATCGAGGTCGTATCACACATAGAGAGAAACACAAAGGTGCCGCGTGCACTCTGTTTATACTCACGTGGCGCTCTACCATGCTGTTTACTAACAATTGCTTACTGCTAACATACATATTATTTATTTCATACCCTAAAAGTAAATGTCACCAGCAAGTTCGGGCATCTAAGGGTGTCGTATTTCTTAATGAACAATAGAAAAATAAAATTTTTTGGCCCCTTCCTTGGAAATGCTCTGCTTTTGTCTCGCGTGTCACGTCAGAAAAAACAAATTCTCGTTGTTTTGTTCACAGAATTTGCACTTAGTTCGAGTCGTAAGACGAAATGCAAGCTATCTGGATCGTTGCATCTGCGAAAGAGGTCAATGGCATCCGCAAGTTTTCATGCTCGAGCTAGCAGACAGATTGTACTCAACAGGGTGATGTAACACATGCATGTCGACTTCCTTCCAGCAAGGGTCGAATTTGGGAGGGTTACGCAACGCGACCGTGGCAGTTACACGTGATACCAGTCACGTTTTAGAACTCCGCCAACGTTTGGGGATAAAAACTGGCTTACAAGTGCTTATATAACACTTGTGAAGGGCAAATATAACTACTGCACATGCACGTGTATCATCTTTTCAAACAATGAATAAACGCTAATAAATAGATGTTCCTAATTTTACAAAGTCATTCGTTGCATCCCTAAGACTCAGACACATTCTCTCGGGATGAACCACGATGACGGGTTAACTAACACGTAAGTGGGGAAAGCCAAGCGCATCATGCCTGAGTCACCAAGAACCCAAAGTGTGTCATTTCTCGGTGACATGCAGGATGCCAAGGTGTCCTAGAAAGGTTCGTTTAGTTTAAGAAAAAATTTTGAAAAAGCATTTGTTCTTAAACAGAAAACCTTTCTAAGTGTTTGTCACACTTCTGCAGAACAACAAAACAAGTGTCACAACACACAATAACAAAAAACAGAACTCACCAAAATAATGATTGTTGATTTTAAGATCCGTGATACTGCCTTTCAGTGTTGTGTTGATTTTGGTTTCACTTTGTGATAACAATGTAAACACAAAATATTGTTCTTGTTATGCACTACGTAAGACACGTTATTGTCACACTTATGAGGACAACTAACCACTCACGTCTTGTACCTTGCGAGATCCGCGAGCGACTGATTTCAGACTTTCCTGCTACTGGCGCTAAGTCGCGAGCGAGGCAACCAGCAGTCAACGAGTGTATCCGAGTATACCCGAACGACATCGTGGAAGGGGGTAGTGGGGAGCGGCCCCGGAGCGAGGACAACACCCTCTCTGACTCACCAATCAGAGCCGCGATAGGTCACCTTCAAATTACGTAACAAAGTGTGTGGGTTTGTTACGTAAGCAGGATCCCGGTTCTCCCTTCGGCAAAGTCGTCAAATCGACGAACTTGGTCGGAGACGTACGAACGTTCGAGATGAGAAGATACGCAGCGCAATGCAAGGTGAGTGAACCGATTCTTGCGCGGCAAAGAAAGAAAAGAAAGCAAGCTTTGCTCCTGGCAAGGTTAGGATAAGTTTAGAATGTCAGTGTATACCTGTTCGAAAATCTGCAGCAGTGCCCGCCAAGCGATTGTGATGCTACATGTTTAATATCTTATTAATTCAATGTTAATTTTGAGCAAATGCAATATAGCGCGAACGTTCATAAAGTTTGTGCACCTGCATCTCCATTTTTCTAGACGTATGATCCTGTGTTTATTGAAAGTGCGATAAAATGCAAAATTGTCTGAAAAAGCAAAATTATGCTAAAATTATGTAATAATACGAATGAAAATGTAAAACTGAAAATGAAAGCAAGTTTATGGAATCTTTGCTTAAATGCAGCTGAAGGTCGCATCGACGAGAACGCCAAAAATTGTTTTCCCCTCTCTACCGCGCACATTGTAAAATACGATACCGATATTTAGTGGAAATACACGTTTTGAGGTTCCCGAAATAAAAACAGGTCCGTGTGTGTATGTGAGTCCACGTGCATGTGTCTGTGAATAAGTTAGTTCGAAATTTAAATTCCGCATCTACCAATAAAGGCCCATTAAAAAAAAAGTCCTCCCATCCCGGACTACCCTTTAAATGGAACATCTACGAAACTTTTTTTAGTGGCTAACGATTTTGATTAAAATTTATTTTTAAGATATGGCTCAGATGGTTCCGTCTATGACCCGAGATTATATTCCCGATGCCAACCTACCTAACAAATGGGTTTTTTCGGAGGTTTTCCCGGTGCGCCAGGTGAACGCTGGGTAGGTTATTTACATCCCTGAATTTCCTGTCCCTCCATTTCATCCTGGTCTCTTTCAGGGTCGATCTGTGTTCTTTTTTTATCTCTTGGTCATACGACAATATAATTTCAAAGCAATGATATAGAAACCAGCTGTGCTCTTAAAAGATTGTCCTACCACTTACAAACTATCGCAGGCAGCTACAAGTAAACTAACAATAATTTCTGCAAATGTTTACCTTGATTAGAATGAAGAAGTAGAAGTTTGTATAAGAGAGAAGACTCATATGACAACACATCAGCTCTCTCTCTCTCTCCCTCCCTCCCTCCCTCCCTTCCTCCCTCTCTCCCTCTCTCTCTCTCTCTCTCTCTCTCTCTCTCTCTCTCTCTCTCTCTCTCTCTCTCTCTCTCTCTCTCTCTCTCTCTGCTACTTCTAATAGACTGATAAACTTTTTAACCCAGTCACCGTACAGCCGAGTATTGTCAGTATACGATATATAAGTGGAAGGAAAACCAGATCAGTTTTTTTTCTCCAAAAAGTTTAAAGACACGAATTACCTAATTCCCAAGTACAAAGTATGCAGGAAAATAAAGTTATAGACTTCTACAATGTATTTGGGATGCTACCTAAAGCGTAGACGTTAAAAGTAATGTGTTGACCTTTGAGTTTTAGAGGTATTTTCTTTTCTTCTCATTTTCTTCTTTTTCTCTAGTTGAAACGTTTTGGGTGCAATATAAAATGTTTTTGAAATGCATTTTATGTTATTCGATAGAGAATTGTGTACTCTGTAAAACAGTGTGTTTAGTTTTTGTATACTTATATACTGTTTGCTCTTTTCAGGTCAAAAACCTAGAATGTCAAGTCGACAACAAATAAACACTCAACATGATACAGACGTGACCTTGGACAGCAAACAACAAACATTTTCCGTTGAGTTTAATAAGTAATTTTCACACTTTTATAACTAAAAAATGGGCGTTTTTTTATTTACAAGTTTGGTTATAATTTTACATTAGTGCTTTGGGGAAATATATTACCTGTTTACCAAATACGAATTGAAAATATATAAACCCCATAAACTGTTAAATAACTGAATTCAACACCGTAAAATTCACCATCCCTAATTAATGCAACTTAAACTGCATAAAAAGGTTTTTAAAACACTGCAGCCTCGGGAGATAGTTAAAGACTGGTTGAGTCGATTGGGAGGAAGGGGAACCGTAGCCACTGAATGTAAATCGACCATCGGATTCTCCAGAAACATCTAATGAATTAGTCATTTTTTATTTTGCAGCAGTAATTTTTATATTCGCAATGTAAACAAACTCAAAATCCTAATTTTCCTAAACCAGTTAAGGATTGACATCATTTTGACAGTTGAAAGATGACGTGACATGTGACATGAGGTGAAATGATGGGGCAGATAATTTGGAGGAAGTAATTATCGCTCCCAGCATTCGCCCGGGGAACTCCCCCCCCCCCCCCAAAAAAAAGAAACATAGGTTAGGAAGTTCACACCGAGCGGGAAGGCTCAGGCGGTTTCGTCTGTGGCCCGCATTTGGAAGGACCGGGTTCGATTCCCGTGGTCGACCTACCAGACCTATGGGTTTTTCGGGGCTTTTCCTGGGTCGCTAGGCGAATGCTGGGTAGGTTAATTACATCCCCCGAATTTCCTGTCCTTCCATTTAATCTCCATTATCATTTCATATCATCTTTAATCTCGTGGTCTCTTTCAGGGTAGAAGTGTCGGCGGGGTAATTCGGCGGTGCATGGCAGGATGATATGCTCTGAGGAAAACTAATTCCTCTCCACTCCTCTGCTGGTACAATTTCGGGACCGCCAGCCATGGACCTTTGCGGCTCTGATCGTCTGCCTGGGACTTTAAGGGCTCGGCTGCTGGGCTCGTTGCTGTCCCGCTGTAGGGGAGCGAATTCTTTGCCCTGGCCTGTCGGGGGAAGTCTATCCAAGTAAACTGTAGGGAACCTGCCCTCTGTACTGTCGTGGCTCCTAGGGTCGGCCGCCCTCTGTATCCTTCGCTGCATCCTTCCTCCCGGGAGTGCCCCAATTGGGGTCATAGGAACAATGAAGTCCTAATCCTAGGAAGCTCACGGTACTCGAAGCCTCGGCCCCCGAGGGCGAGGCCTGTGCCATGCCACTCGCTATGTAAGCTATATTTAGCGCCACTGTTACACACCAGACCTAATATCACTGTTACATCTAGATTTAGTTTCTATGTTACATATCAGGTCACTATTTTACGTTCTGCCAAACGCAAATATTACATTATATTTTAATTTGGTACAATATTCGTACTGTATTGCCAATTGCAACAGACATTGAGGTCTACATCGCTGGATCTGCACTATTAACATTGTTTTACAAGGCCAGCCGAGGTAAACAAAGTTAAATGAATAGTATAAAACCTGCGTCAAAGCATTAAACATTGGCCAAGCATTTGTTGGCAGGATTTCCACCACTTTCCTTCTGATTTGTTGGCGATGTTTTCGCATAAAACTGGTGGCATTTCAAGGGCACAGCTATGTCGTGAACGACCCTCACAAAATTCCAGGCCATGCTCAAGTCTGTCAGTCAAGCATGACATGCACTTTTAAATAGTTTCAGCACCGTAATCTTAAGGGCGAACTTTCGTAAGAGTATGAAGAAAGTATGTCGTGACATGGTGCAAAGCGAAATATACTTAATAAACTCTACGGTTAAAATATGAAATTAATATCCATCACGAGAGAACCATCAATGTCTGAAAAACAGGCGTTTGAAACTTTGTACCAGAGTGTAATTTGTGTTTTAAACGATCAACTTCAATAGATGTTAGGTTTTCTTCAGGCAACAAGATTACTATACAACCTGTGGTCACAGTTTCATCATCTGACGCAATATACGCTGAAGACGACCTCATCATGGCGACCTTATGGTTGCTACCTTCATTCTGCGGCGTGCTGAAGCTAGCGTCTGTTGGGTTTTGCGAGCATTCTGCAGCATGTTTCCTTTGTTTGGAACCCGTCTTGACCAGTCACGTAACACGATTGCGCCATCTTGTTCACCATAAACGTTCTTTAGTCATTGATTTTTTACCTTATCTCGTCATCGGAAAGCATAACAGTGAATCATGCAATGAGACGTCTAAAAAGCCGCTTTTTGCATTATATCATTAAATTTACTGTGAACTTGCATCATTTACTCTGTCGGTGATTCCCCTTTTAGGACGATTATCTGAGCTTCCTTTATCTGTTCCGCATACCTTTTAAATAGTGTTAACTTATTTACTTTCCTTATACGAATACTTTTCCTTCTGAGACCTCTTAAGTTTCTCCTCCTGATTATCTTCCTCAACTTTTGTCTACCTAATTATTTTGCGTCCGAAAAACCATAGATATGTCATGGCTTTGAAATTCTGTTCTCAGTGTGTATCCACAAAAGTAACAAAGAAAAAATAACCATTTGCCATTGAGAAAATGTTAAAGTATTGAAAACAATAATTAGGCATTTTATAAGTGGTTAGCGACACAAAAAGGCAATTTTACTCAAATTGCATTCTTTAACAAGATCTCTCTATCTCTCCCTGTCGCTTTTACTACATGCGGCACCGCAGGTGGTGACACCGATGATACATGAGATGAAGATGGAGCATCGGTGGAAAGAGATGGCGGGGGAAATCGGAAGAAAACCGCCCCAGCGACTTGTCCATTATAAATCTCACTTTGCCGTCTCCTGGGATCGAACCCAGGTCGCATTGGTGAGAGTTGAGCGGTCTAACCATTCACCCACGGCGTGGCCTGTGCGTGCGTGTGTGCGTGCGTGAGCGCGTGTGTGTGTGTACAAAATTATTCAAAATAAAGATACATACCTACTTGAAGGGCTGTTCCCTGAACATTCAAGATTAATGCACGTATTTTTCAAGCAAGTCACTTGAACACATGATCTTTTAAACAAATCGTTGGTCATTTTCTAAATAGTGGTATATTTCCATGTAAAAACATATTAAGGTAGGGAACTTTCTTCAAAATGCTTGATATTGGATCTCCTCAAAATACCAAGTTCTGTAGGTATTTAACCGACTTTCCATTGTTTTCTTTGCGGCGGGGGTGGAAAGGGATCTCAAAACATAATTTCTGATGAAATCTCGATGGAAAGCTCGCCATGTTTGCTGTAATTACATGGTAAAGGACATAAGAAGCAATATTAATATCTGTTGTGAGCATCATAATAATGCAAACATGGTCATGATAATGGAGTTAAAAACCTGCAGAAACACAAATCACGGGTTATGCGTATAGGGAAAATCTCTGATGTCATGGAGTATATGATTTTCTGTAACCTATATCATTTTAAATGGATATGCAAACTCTTCTTACGAAAGGTTATTTTTCTACCTACTTCATTCTTATTAGATAAACCTTTGCCAAAAGAGATATCTACATTATCTCGTTATAGATATAAAGGAAACAAAAATAGTAAAATGTTTAAGAACATGTCGACATTTTCTCACCTTAAAATTCCATACGCTGTTCATGCAATCAATTCAATATCGAAAGGATTTGAGTGACAAAGTATTGAACAATTAAGTACAACAGTGGTCTAACCTAGCCTTTTAAAACCTGTATTAACTTTTAAACGCAGCTGTAATTTTAGAATATGTAAATATCTTGTAAATCACACTGATTGTTCACTGATACTTTTCCAGATCATTAAACAACAGTGCACTGAACAAAGCTAAAATATTTTGGAGATACAACGCTTCTCTTAGTGTACTACAGATCTTTTTTCTGGGCTGCACTACTGTCATACTGATTCTTTAACGTGTCTTCTTATTTTTTTAAAAAAAAGCTTATGCAGTAAATTATGTGCTGTTTAAACTAAAATAAAACGTATTTTATTTCTACAAATTCTTAAATACATTAACCTTATGTGGCTATTGTTAAATGGTATGACATATTACAGGGAAATTGGACATAGTTTGATTCTTATAAACTAAACAATCACATACATCAAGATATGGTACATTATTTTACGTTATCCATCTCATTTTCACATACATAAGTGGTTTATAATTTTTAAATTCATACTAGTGTTAAATGATTATGGTGTATTCAAAGTTAATGAAAGGCGTTTTAATTATTCAAGTTTTTGGAAGTATGTTTACACAGTTAATGTCTGTGTACTTCACACAGTAAAATATGTCAAAAATTTCACTATCCATCTACTTTTTGCTGTTGTCCTACTTTAGAAATGAAACTATTGTTAAATGTATGATAAATTAGTGAATTAACTTTTAAATATTTTCCTCATTTTTTCATAGTATAAAGATCTCAAAGACGGAGTCAGTATTGCAAATTAGATATTGGGGACGGTTAGACCACTGTTACTCTGACCCCCTCAATTCAGACCAACAATAACGGATATCATAAATGGTTTATGCCACAAAAAATGCATTATTTGAAATAAATTGTTTGTTATCTATAATTTTTAACGCAGTACGATTTCGTCTATTGTTTAACTTTACCAGTTATACAAGATTGTATAAAATTCCTTCGGATAATTTTTGTGCAATTTACGTCCTCCAACCTTAAGTCATATCGGACGGTGAATGAATTGGGTGAAATGATGCTCAAATGAGTCCAGGGTACATGGTGCTTAGAGCTACCCGACATTCGTCTTGAAGGATAAGGGAAAACCTCGGAAAAACCTTATCCCTGAGCGAGATTCGAATTCGGGTCTTCTTGAACGTGAGGTAGACACGCTACCATCTACGCTACCGAGGCAGGCATCCTTCGGAATGAAGGGGACTTCACAGGCTGTTCTTACTGAATTAAAAAATATGTATTTTATGTTTCAGTGAAGTAGCTTCAACATATGATATTTTAATTAAAATCCTTAGAGCCTTTTTTGAAGAAATTTAAAATGTACATATAAATGATAGTTTGGGGTGGAAATCCAGGGGGATGAGGCATTTCGTCTGTGGCCTGCATTCGGGGGGCGAGTTCGATTACCTTGGCCAACCTATCTGATCCATAGGTTTTCTCGCGTGCTTCCCCGGGTCACCAGGCGAATGCTGGGTATGCTAATTACATTATCCAAATTTTCTGTTCCTCTATTTCATCTCCATTATCAGCCCGCCTCGTTAGCGTAGATGGTAGCATGTCTGCCTCACGTTCAAGAGGTCCCGAGTTCGAATCTCGATAAGGGTGAGTTACCTGGATAAGGTTTTTTCCGGGGGTTTCCCTTATCCTTCAAGACGAATGTAGGGTAACGAAGCTCCATGGATCCTGGACTCATTTGAGCATCATTTTACCCAATTCATTCACCGTCCGATATGACTTAACGTTAGAGGACATAAATTACAACAAAAAAAAAAAAAAAAAAATCTCCATTATCATTTCACACCATCTCTCATCTGGTGATCTCTTTCAGGGTAAAAGTGTCGGTGGGTGTCTCGGCGCTGTGGTGACTCCTTGGGTCGGCCGCCCTCTATCTTCCATCGCCTCATCCTTCCTCCCGGGGATACCCCACTTGGAGCTTAGTACAATAAGCCACATGTTTCGGTGCCGAATCCCCTCCGTATTAATCCTAATCCTAATCCTTGGGATTCAAGATATTTGCAAGACAATGAACCTAAATTCTAAGCTTAGTTTAGATTTTGAGTTATACTGTTCCCAGACACATTTATGCACCGACCCCCTTTTTAAACACTTTTTTCTTCAAAGAGGCTTAGTGTATATATTTCCAGTGCGATATCAAAATCGGACTTTTGGGTGTAGTGTAATATCTTTTTATCTACTGTATACCTGCATGGTAGAGAAGGTAGGTAATTAGGAACAAAATAATCAGTAAAGAAAGTTCCTAAAGTAGCAATGGAGTAGCTATTTGCTGTAAGTGCTGTTACTTATCTTTTTAAAGAAAACTGCTTGCGAATACATTATAGCACTTAAAAGATATCAAGATTTAGGTAGTAGCATTCTTTACCATTTATAATATATGTACAAACTCTTAAAAAATACAGAAATAATCTTCTAAATTTCCTTCTCTTGGGTCTACAGGCTGATCCTAAGATAGATCTTTATGAATCTTGAAAACAAAGAAGGATAAAACCTTTGTGACTTATGAGTAGAATGAACCAAGAACTGCTGTCTGGAAGAGACAGAAATAAACGGAATGTATGTAAAAAAGTTTTATTATAGCAGAATGTGGACCGTTAACTGTCTGTCAGCTTGGGGTTAACATTCTCTTCATGTGCCTATGTGCGTTACGCATAGAAGACAGACAAATGCTTTTCAAGTCGATTAAATACTTCAGTTCCAGTTATTTTTGCTATAATTTTCCAGGTTTCTTCAACTAGATTAGTGTGTATTACTCCTGTAATGCGACATGTCTTACTAGTTGTTGCTGGAAAGTGAATTATATTTTTAGAGAGCTCAACGACCAAGGAAAATATATAAATTTGCGGTTTCATTAATCTTTAGCTGTTTTTTTGTTTTTTTTTTTTTTTTGCGCGCGTACGCCCGCACGATCAGGAGCAAAGGATTACGGGAAGGAATCGCAGCAGGTTATAGGCTGGCATACAGAGAGGCGCAGAGGTCCATAGCGATTCCCGGTGACACTTGCGGAATGCTCGGATAAGGCTTTCCTCCGGCGAAACCGCGCATAACTCCACTCACCTGTGGTGCCTCAGAAAAGGCTGCCATCTGGCTGCTCTGAGAAGAATGGCTGAACCCAGGACCTTCAGAATGCTAGCCCCGCCTTTTACTTCGAGGCCATCTCACTCGATTTGAAACCCTTAAGAAACTGCATAATCTTATTTATAGCTTTTTTTATACTTTTTGTAATTAACCTTGTTCAATTAACCCAACGACTGGTTAGAGCGACTGGGCGAAAATCAAGAGATCCCCGGTTCAAATCCTGGCCGTGGCATTGAATTTTTTTTTCATGTTGACTCTATCTATCAAAAACCTTAGCCTATATACGGCTAGTGTGAAGAAATGATTAATTTCCATCAATTAACTAAAATAATAACAGTTAAATGATGAAGCCTGAGACTCAAGTACTTACGATAGTAAGTTGCCACAAACGGTGTATCTCGAATGCGAGAGCTCCTAGTGGTCTACCGGGGAAATATATAAGTCAAATGGAGAATTTAATGCCATGACGGCAAGTTGGCCATGGTAGCTCAATGGGTTAGAGCGACCAGGAGATCCGTGGTTCAAATCCCGGCCGTGGTATTGAATTTTTCATGTTGACTCTATCAGTGCTGTTTTTAATCAAACATGATTAAAACTGAGAAACAAATATTTATTCCATGCATATCTGTTAATAAACTAGTAAACGTTAATCAGTTAATAAGGATTTTAAAAATTGCATGTAGGTCCCTTTCAACTCTACACTATAGGCAACCAAAAACAGGGCTACAGGGATACGCAACTTTATAAATCATAATTTTATGCCTGCCAAATGCAAACCGATAGGCTGTTTTAAGTTGTTAGGGGTTTGCATTCCTCATCTATTGTTATAATGAAGAAAGTCCTCGCTAAAGTAGGATTTCAAAGTATACAAACCCTTCCTATATACCCAGGCCGTGCCGTGGCCGAATGGTTAGACCGCTCGACTCTCACCAAGGTGGCCCGGGTTCAATCCCAGGCGACCGCAAAGTGAAATTAGTGGTGGACAACACGGATTGGGGCGGGTTTCCTCAGGGATCCCCGATTTCCCCCACCATTTCATTCCACCTGTGCTCCATCTTCATCATATATCATCAGTGTCACCGCCTGCGGTGTCGTATGTAGTAAAATTTGGAGTTCAACACTACACATTTTATTTCCCGTATAGTAGTATAGTAGTAGTATTCATTTCCCATATATTAGTAGTAAGGCATATTACGAAGTAATTCACTAATATGAAGCGCCAGTACAATCGAACAACCTAAGCATAATATATTCCCAATTCAGTGCATTAAACGTGAGGAATTTTGTCATCCATTAAACAACTTCATATATATCTAGGCTATGCAAAATGTAAGCAACCGAAGGAAACTAACAAATGCAACAAAGACCCCAAAACGCCAACGATGTGTGTTAACTGTAAGTGCCAATATACTGGTAATTAGTAATCACAGAGACTGCCAAATGCTGAAAAAACTACAAAACTTTTCACGTCTTGCCCCAATAATGAATTACTTCAAACCAGATCAAATAATTGAAATTCAGTTCAAATAATTGAAGTTCATGTCTAAAGAAACGTACTCCGGATTTTAAACTTTGCTTCAAATAATGAAGTAAGCTTAATTTCCGAACTATTGCGCCTCTTAAAAAGACGATATGTACATCAAATATCATTATATCTTGTCACCTCTGCACAGAAGAAAAGCAACTAAATTTCAACCTTTCTTAGCATTCTTACCTTAAATTTCAACGAAATTAATGACAAATATTTGGACAAACGGTTTTACCTATTATCCATCATCTTGTCGATGTTATGCATGGTCATATTTTTAGACACAGAGAAGACTTTCGACAAATTTTGGCACAAAGGTTTGCTCTATAGAATCGAAAGCCATCTTTAAGATATGTGTTGCAAATTTCCACAGTGCCAGCTCAGTAATATAAGCTTTGTTTCAAAAATTGGAAATTATTTTTCAAGATTTCACAAATTAGAAGATGGCGTTGAACAGGGAAGTGTTATTGGTAACATTTTACACCTCATATATGCTCTAGATTTTTCCACGGCAATTTCCAACATCATTTCGTTAACATAATTTGCCTATGATATAGCGTATTTGAGGAGAAAGCTTTCAAAACTTCAATAAATGAGCTAAACAGATTTGTTTACCTGACCTAGGTTCTGCAGAGTCAAGCTGAACACTCAGAAATACAAAATAGGAATACTTGCATACAAAAAGCACCTTATTGTATATCATAGCAAAGATCTAAAAAATTAGTTATTTAGGTTTCGCTTGACACCAAAGATTAAACGAGAAATACATGATTCATCTATGTTGACCAAAAGCTATGAAACAGCGGTAAAAATGTTAATGGGTACAAGCCAAGTCAGCTATCCGCGTAATAATTTCAGAAACGCATAAACTCTGCTATAATTGCACCAATTTGGATATATTACTGTAATGTATGGGGCTCTAGAGCAAATGCACACAACTAAGCTTCCTTTTTTTCCGTTTAACTGCAGTGATCATATTGGCGGCCATTCTCCTTTGGAACATATCGCCTATTGGTGATGGTGTTAACTCGTATAAGTTGGGTTGCTGGTACTTGCATATTTAATCATTAGATCACGCACACATTCACACTCCAACCCCAGCGGGGAGTCAAACCCGGAACCCCTCGCGCGGCAGGCAGGTAGTCCATCGGCTGAGCTGCAGGGCCAGCCTCAGCGAAGTTAGAAACACTCTAAAGAGAACTTTAAGAATGTTCATTGATCACTTTGCTTCGTTAGCAACATTGTTATTCACAATGAACCTCAGGCTCCTAAGCATCAGCAGTCTTAAGAAATATACACGATTTCATCGTCGTTCATTGATGCTCCAAACATTTTACGCAATGAAATTCCAAAACAGGTATCTCATCCTAGAGAAGCAGCAGATGAAGGAGACCACTGATCTAGCCCAGCATAGGATTCCCGCTACAAGGCATCCTCTACGCACATCTTGTTTTTCGTTGTCAACTAATCTATTAATACAACTTGGTTGCAACAAAATTATCTAAATAAAAAAGAAAGTTATGCCTTATTAATCTATCAAAAAGGAATTATTTCCTATATTTGCCAGTTTTAAAACCTACTTTCTGTTGCAATTGTTTTATTGTACACAATGGCAATAACTCAGCAGTAGCAAAATGAAATACAAACAAACAAAAATTAGGGAAAACTATATCCAGCTGTTAAAATGTTGGACAAAGTTTGTATAAACGCATCTGCCGATCCATTTGTCATGTTACAGGAACGTCAGATGAGAACTGAGATCCGAGCAGTTTATTGATAATTGGGAAAAAGTAACCCGTTTTACGTTACAGCGAGCAGAGTAACAATATTCAAATTTAAAATGACTGATTCTGTTAAACATGTTGACGTTTTACTAACGCTTTATCTTACATAAGTAACGTTAAGCCGAAAATAATAATAAAAAGCTGCGAAAGTAGACAAAAAGTATTAGGGTTGACTTTGACTGAAGCTGACGTGTTCTGTATGCAGCTTCTGCGGTGAAGAGCCAGCACAACCCGGGAACCACTGTCACATCAGTTCACCACAGCTGCTAACGTACCAACTGGCACACAGTATGAAGTGAAGGAGTTACAGGAGGCTACAGGTCACAGGCATATTGGTCACAGAAGTACGCGGAAGTCGCTAAAGGTTCCTGCCTCGAAGACTTGCCTCACTGCTGGAGCTCTCAAGCGAGGGTGGTAAACACAAGTAGCCCTCTAGTGTTCATTGCATCTTCACCATCTGTTAGGCACTGCCATACGCCACGAAGCCTAGCAGTAGAAGGTAGAAGGGAACGTAAATGGTAGAAGAGAAATAGTGGTAGATGAGGATCCAGCCCAGCATTGGCCTACTGACTAGGGAAGACCATGAAAAGCACAAGGTCAGAGTGGTCGGTTTATGGGGATCGAACTCAGGACTTTCACGCGTTACCAGTCATCTGTCTAGGTGTTACTCTGATATGCGGCATTTTTAATTGACATTTGACAATTTTAATTTGAAGGAAGTTTAATTGTGTTTTATTTAATAATATGTTCGTGTTACAAAACTTCACGGTATTTAGAGCACTGTGTCCATAATTAAGTTTTATTATGATGGGGAAAGTCAATTAGCTGCAAGTACAATTGTATGCCATGTATGTCACACACCAAAAGCCAGATTATGTGACCTGATTCACTGAGTTTGTCATACCCCACTTGCTTGTTGATACATTATGTTGTGGTGGGTTGTGGAAGGAGATCGTATGTCTTTTCCAGTTGTACACCCTGTTCTAGGTTACCATAACGCCAACATAATATGAGGAGTGACCAGTCCTACGTATATTAGGAATTGAAAGAATCACACAGCAGTCTTCGCACAGCAGTTTATCACACCTGCTTCATGAAGAACGGATTGAAACATATTTATAACTTTCTTGTGTATCTAATTAATATTTAAGGCTGTCACGCTTAATGCATTTCTTTATGAGCTTAAATATAAAATTAAAACAGTGCATTGCCGTTCTCAGAATTCATTTTTCTGAGTAGGTTTCTGGCAAAAAGCATGTGGTACAATTCATGCATTAAATGGTGCCATGATGTAATCAAATGAAGTACTTCTGCTTTTCATTTGTTGAGTGTTTATTCCATTTCCTATCATTAGTTGTTTAATGTTATGCTTATTTCCTAAACAATCAAAATAAATAAACTTCTTGTATGGGATTCATATTAATTCGCAAATTCTTTGTTTTATTTAAACAACTCTGAAGCAGTCTTCCATGAATACCTCTAAGTCTGCAAAAGCAGAATCTTTTATACCCACATTACCACTGCCATCCTATAAAATGTTGAGTTACGAGCGGAGAAAACATACTCAATGGTATCCATAGCTGGAATAGGTTGAGCATTTACCAAAATTTCAGATAGTTTGTTACGTCAAAAACTGCTTTGAACCTTTAACGTCAATTGAACATTCTGATTTTGTCACCAGGTTCCCTCTGAACTTCAACACGTGACCATTTAAATGCCCGAGAGCATAAAGTTCGATGATCTGTATTTGCTTCCTATGCCTTTTACTCCACTTTGATTTTCTTTACACTTTTGCACATTAAAAATGTTCCATAGTTTTAGTTTGTAACCAAAGATTATAACTGTTCTAAAGTTCAGCGGAAACTTAGGGAGAATGGATCTACAACTTTGGCATTTGGCTTCTGCTACATTCTTTTTAATTGTTCAGCATAAAAGATATTTAATTAAACCACTGAGAATAAACTGTTATAAAACTGCATTTAAAGGTTTAACAATTTTTGAAACGATTAGAGAAGAGCAAGAATAATATATATGCAATTTTTGAGCATTTGTAGATATCTAATCATACGATAGTGTTTTTTTAATATTAAATTAGTGTGCGTTAAGTTTAAAACATGTGACAAAAGTTAGAAATACTGATAGAAACTGTAAGATTTAGAAAGTTTGAACCGGGGCTACGTGTTCGACCACCAATAAATAGTGCACGGACAATGTGTATATTAAAAGCAATCATTAAGAAGTAGGTTGAAAAGGGGGAGAGAGTTGCACAGACTGAAAGAAAGCAGTTCGTTCACTGCCGCAGGTGACTGACCGTGAAGTAAGTACCTTCTCTCAAAGTTCCACTCACTAGTTATGAAAAATGTTGCGTGTTCATAAAGCGTCTGCTTAATCATATGTAATTCCATTGAGAAAAGCCAGTTATGTTATATGCTGCAACAATAGCAGCTGTTCTCTTTGCTTGATAACAACAAAGATGAAATGCTAATTGCGTACACATGCCGCAACACCAAGATAACTTTTCGGAAGGCAATTAAATAGCCTGTTAAACGGTTTGGAACAATTTAAGCTTATCTTGTTGCCTGTGCGTGCCTAAAGTTATCTCCATTTTGTCACGTTGAATTGCTACATAATCGGCATGAGCTGTCCTATTTACCCGTTTCGTCACGTTGTCTTAAGCAAAGCAATTGCTTTTATCTCCCTGAACCGCGAGATCAAGAGGAGAATGTATTAAAACATGTCTGCTGTTCGTGTGCCATCATTCACCACCGAACTTTTTATCTCTGACACTGGCATTCAGTCAAAAGAAAATCTTTGGTCTCTGACAAACTACTTGTTCACACATCATTTAAGTCAAGGGCATAAAACGCTGCCGATACAATGCGCAGGTTTTATGTGGGTAAGGAAATACAAATACCCCTCTTTCATGTGCAACACCACTCTCCTAATCTGGCTCTTGCACTCCACTTAATGTTTATGTAACTTTTCCCTTTTCTTCCGCACATAACCCTGAAACTGACCTTTGTTCATTGGTTATGCATGTAGTTTGAGGATCAAACTTTTGACTTCAATATTAGTCGAATCATCAAGGGGCTGGTTTGGACAGTCGTGCGAAGTTTGCCTTCCAGCCACTCAGATGAAACGTTTCTGTACATCCTCTCCATTCGCCATTCTGACGCTTGTTCATAGGGTGATGCGTTCGACTCATTCGGAGCTGGCGTGGACACAAATGATAAGAATATTCTGCCAATATTAAATACAGAATCACACAAGCATGCCAGAAGCTTTGGCATCTTTCTTGCACCCAAATTTACACCTTCGGAAAAGAACTAAGCTTTTATAGTATGAAGTTATATCAATCAGTCGAAAATAAAACAAGAAATCATGCTATCAAACCTCCACCCAATTATATTTCAATTCTGAAACTACGGCACACATATTCTGTACAACAAACGGAATAACTCGAAGTGCTTAATGATATCAAAAGGCACAATTTAGACTTCCAAACTGAGGCAAAATAATTATAAACTTCAAGAAAAGTTTCCATGTGGCCAAAGAGTTTGTCTTAATCTACCGAGACTCGTACTTTAAAACCTGGAAACTTAAATGCTTGCTCTCATATAGTGAAAATGTGGTCCAGTCTCTCATAAAGGCCGATACCTCATTTGTGCTCTAAGTAATTATTTCTTTCAACTTGGGACTTAATACTCACGAATAAACCATTATTATCTAAAGCTATGACACAAACTTAGAGCTATGAATTTTGCGCTCGAATGGAAAGAATTATAATGATCACTTGCGATGACCCCTCCGGTTCATTGCAGAAACAGTAAATAGAATAGAGTAGCAAATTCACGGGCAGTGTTGACAAGTGAGACCGTTGACCTCATGTTCCATGATTTGGAGCGTTAGATTCGCCAGTTAAGTTCAGCATCTTTGTTTCAAGCTTGTTGCTTCGCATTTTATGTTTCAAAGTATTATCGTGATGGTGTATGATTGACGTTTCAGTGCACAGCTTTGTCAGAGGTGTTTCTGTGCGCGCAGCTGCTTCTTTTGTGCTGCGTTTGTTGTGAAAGAAACGAGAGGCTTCTCTTTTACCACTGTTTTGAAACAGTATCTAATGAAAAACAAGTTTGGAAACCGAAAAAGGAAAGAAAAAAGCTGGAGTGTTCGCAGGCAAGATGGTCATGTTCGTTTGGGTTTATGGTTTAATAAATAACATTTATAGAGTGATACCATACAAAATGTATAGCGTTATTGGACTACTTATT
Organism: Mantis religiosa; assembly: GCA_030765055.1. Taxonomy (NCBI): domain Eukaryota; kingdom Metazoa; phylum Arthropoda; class Insecta; order Mantodea; family Mantidae; genus Mantis; species Mantis religiosa. Next base: position 59,589,279 of record CM060950.1, read on the forward strand.
AGAGTTGGATGTGTTAACACATGCCTTACATCTTGTGCAATCCACAGAATTTCCTTCGGTATTCTTTACAGAAATGAGCAGAAAATGATTCGAGCAATTCATATCCTTTACTTTCATGGAAAATAAAGAAGCGAATGCAGTAAAAAAGAAAACCTTGCTCAGTTTCATAATCGGCGCAAACTATTTAAGAGTACTGCTGTCCGTAAGCAAATATTCAAACCGAAAAGCATTAAAAGCTGAAGCTTTTGTCGTCGTCATCATCATCATCATCATCATCATCATCATCATCATCATCATCATCATCATCATCATCATCATCATCATCATCATCATCTTCTTCTTCTTCTTCTTCTTCTTCTTCTTCCTTCATGCTTTAGGCATTACTGCCTGTTGCAGTCTACATTATTCATTTTACTGGTTCCACCGTTTTCTTGGTCTTCCTATGCTCCTCTTCCCTACTGGTCAATAGTTCTTAAAATAGAGAGGTAATCTTTCTTTCTCCATGTTTTGTATATGGGTTACCCATTTACTTCTGTATTCTTGTACTCTGTCATTCAGGTCGAATATCTCTAGCTTTTCACGTATATCTCCATTTCGTTTGTGGTCGATTTGTCTATATCCCGCAATGCTTCTTAGAAATTTAATTTCATTTGCCTGAAGTTTTCTTTTATCTTTTTCAGTTATGACCCATACTTTGCTGCCATATAGTATTTTAGGCACTGCCATTAATAATAATAACCCATGGCGCGACAGCTCTTGGAGGGCCAAGGCCTACCAACCCGACTGCCGGCCTCACACCCACTTACGCACGACAGAGGTGGAAGATCATCCAACCGATACGGGGAGGAGATGTGGTCAGCATCTCGGCATCCACCAGCCGGAATGTTGTTTTCCGTGACCTAGCGTAAGCTCCTCACTTTCCTCGCGATGCTGAGTGGGCACCGGTCCTATACCCGGGACCTAAAATCCCCACCACATGGGTGGGATCGAACCCGGGCCGCTTTCCGTGGCCAGGGACCAAGGCATGCTGCCTTAGCCCACCACGTCACGACACAGGACAGGTACTCACATTACGTTGTAAAATTTTATAATGGTATTTTACTTGCTTTATTTTTTTTAGACTTCTTTTTATTGTTCCATTTATATACTTGAAAGTTTCTGACTTTTTAATGATGCCTGTTTCTTTCTTATATGACATGTAATAACCCAAGTATTTGAACTCGTCTATCTGTTGTATATTATTATTTTCTATTACAGTTTTAGATCTAATAGTCTCTTTACCTTTAAAAGCCATCACTTTACTTTTATTTGGAGATTTGGTCATATTAAACTCCTTTAGGATTTTGTTTAGCTCGTGTATTGCCTTCTGAAGATTGTTTTGTGAGTTAGAGATAATAACCTGGTCATCTGCGAATATAAAGGATATTACAAAGTTCTTTGTGTTGCTGAAGCCTTTGTTTGTTGTAATAACGCTGAGTATTTCCTAAGGTTTAGTAGTCACTGTACAAGGAAGTTCAGGAGAGACATCCGAAAACAAGTATATCATCACATAAACTGTTGCATCTCTCACGTAGGCATTCGGTTTACACATTGATGGGATGACTCTTAAGAGTGCGGTGTTTTTTTTTCTCTCTTTTGGCAAAGTTACTTTGTTGGTGGCACTCTTCCTCCACCCTTTCCCATTAGAAACTGGTTTTCGTTTAGTGGCCATGTTACTTACTGATCATGCCATCTGGTTGTGTGTTTGCCTCCAAGCAGGTATTACATTATGCCCTGCTGGACAAGCTGCATTGATACATTTTTACTGCATCGATTATAAGAAATGTATAACGAAGGTGACTGGTAAAGTCTGGATTACTTCCAAGGTATATTTTGGAACGCTTTTTGTTTCAACAGATGTTAATGACCTTTACATTAAAATGTGTAACTCGGGATATATGCAATGAATACCTCTTGAGTATTTATCTTGATACCGAGAGATGGCTCCTCGATACGTTCGCATGGGAGATCTTGAGTTCGATTTCTGGGGATGGCCACTTTAGGTGTTTTGTGCTTTCCCTGGTTGACTAGACGTATACTGGGGTAGTTTCTCTTCTACCAAAAATTTCCTTTCCCTCATTTCTTACCATTTATCTCCCTCTTTCATGTTTCAGGTGGGCTTAGAACTGTGCAGTGTCGTTCGATGTTTGACAGTTGGCGCAGATGCTTGCACGTTGGAAAGTTCTCCTTGGCACTGCTAGGTGACCGCCCGCTCTAAGCCGCCTCCGGAGGATCGGGTTCTGCCTGGTTGTCAGAGGGAAGCCTTTTCTGAGTACTCGCTGTCGGCTGGCCGGCTTGCCTGCGGTTCCTTTACGTCAATCCGTTCCTCCTGAGGTTTGACAAGCATAGATGATCCACGTTGAGTAGAAGTACTAGGTGTCCGTATAACTTATATGCTCTTTGCATACGCCATTCTCCAGGTTAAATAACATATTCATAAGTAGCACTCATTTTTAGAATACCACTTGACATAGCAAGAATTTTGAATATAAGATAGCTCGAGATTCAGCTATGCTTGTGTTTGAAACAAAAATCAATTTTATAATAGGAAGCATTGCTGTAATACAATTTAAAAGTTTGAACTTAAGTATGATTGTCATCCATGTGTTTTAAGGCCCTTTCAAACTGTATGCTTTATATTCAACTATTCAAGTGCAATTGTATATCCTATTCAAAAGCTAGATCAAATAAGTATTGTTATTGATATTGGTTTATTTTATTAGTTGTGTGAAGATTTACACACGAATTTATTCTGTTAAGGTGGGAATAAATTAACTTCAATCGACAGTAACTCTGCTTAGTCTGACTTTTAGTTCCTGTTTTTCATTTTAGCTGTATGTAAAATAGTTCCACATGATCCTTTTTATAAAGTGATCGCGAAACAATGTTAGTATTTACATTAAACTGTATGCTTCCGCAATTATTGATTGGTAAGATGAATCATTTTATACAGAAGTGGTAAGGAGATACATAAACAAATAATTTCCATAAGTTAAAGTCAATGTATAATATAAGAAGCATAGGGTATAAATTTGTCTTTGAAGAAGAAGGCATTAGCCAAGTTCCATGTTAAGTTAAAAGCAAGCTGTTATAAGCAGGTGTAGCTGAGGCAATTAGGCATTCCCTAGAACCCACCGGAAAGGAAATCTGCAAGGTCAAGGCTAGAACTCAATACCTCAAAAGTAAACTCCATTACATTGGCACTGTCAAGTCTAAAAACTGTAAACGGAAAATTATTCTTAGAATTTAAAAAGTGCAGAGCATTCATGTGTTCCAAATGCAAAAATTTGGCAGCGTATAATGTAGGAACTTTGGTTCGTTAGTTCTAAAGCAGCGAGACTCCTAAGAGTCGTTCCTTTTGTGCATTCAGTGTCTTAAAGAAGCGTTTTGTTTTACAGCGATCGACTATCAGCAGCCCAGCGTGTTTAAAGAGCGCGCTCGGATTAGCATATACCTGGAAATTTTCAGTTTAGTATTTCCTGACTCACGAAGCTTACAATTGTTATTACGAAGATAGTCATTTTAGACCGTAAAGTAATTGATATGTCAGAAGTTAGAAGATATAATACTTCAATAGCTACAGTTTGTAGTGCTAATATTTAGAAACAGTTTAATTAACCATCGTCAAACAGTGTGTAGCTTGCTTCAAATAGTTTTTATTAATCTTCACTAATTTATCAGTCAATTAACTAGTGAAATCTATTCTAACACCCGCCCATGAGGAATCCATGTTTCACCACTATAGCAGCAGGCAGCAGATTCTACAAAGAGCATAAATAGTTTATACAGCATCAAAGGAGCTTCCGGCTTGCCCTGTAGCTCAGTCGGTAGAGCCCCTGCCTGCCTTGCGAGGGGTCCCAGCTTCGATTCACGGCTGGGGGTGGGGATTTTTCTTCAACCAAGATGATTCCCCATCTTCCCCAGCGACTGGAAGTATGAATGAGAGTGCGAATGTGTGCGTGATCTAATGATGCAACCCAACGTTTACGAATTAACACCATGGATGTGTTCCAAATGAGAACGGTCACCAATATCACAATTGGGGTATAAGGCGGGGTATAAATGAACCCCCCCCCCCTCCCAAAAAAGTGCTTGACACACAAAGGAGATAGATAACGCTAAAGATGTCGAAACAGCGAATGTATAAAACTCGGCATTCATAACGTTTTACTGGACATTTTTCGCAATACAATTCACGATCAGAAAAACAAATAATCCTAAGCTTTAAAATCAGAAATACATCTTCATTTAGTGCATAATCAATAATTTAAGATACTTAACAGCACCTGCTTACCAAATGTCTGTAAGGGCTACTTGTGTGTACTGACCTGCCCTTCACAAGCTGAATATTAGATAAAAAACAGAAGAAATCATTATATATTCTGTCTTGATAGAAATATTAAGGTTATCACATCAAATTACATGGGTCTATCTGAGTAAATGATTAAAGCTGAGATGGAGTTTCATACTTACATAAATGAAACTGATAAAGATGTTTTTTTTAAAAAAAAAAGGTTCTCGAAATATATTATCCCGATATAAGGTGAATGTTGTAGTATTACAAAATGTGGTACTTTTTGTAAAAATCAGACTTGTTCTTTCTTGTACATTATTTTTTGAACCTATTTGAACCTATTTGTTCCACTTCCACATATTTACCCCAATTATTTGTTTTCCAAAGACAAGATGAAGTAGCCCTAACCTAATTTTGGCAAAATACTTCTAGTCGTAAATGTGGAAAATACTTTCACTGAAATATAATTTGCTATTATAGTTCGCTTTTATTAGATTGAAATTACTATTAAAGTGTTCACAGTAATAAACCTTATCACATGATTTGCACCACGTGAGAAGGGTATTCTGATGTCTGTGATTGGCTAAACCGGGTAGCAACAATTCTTTGCACCTAATGAAGGATGCGTTGGACTCCATCACAAATACACGCGTTCACGCGCACATGTACACACAAATATAACATGGTCATCTTCCTTCAAAGTTTTCTTGCAAATGATGGTAAATCAGGGGGCACTGCACCTATTTTTCCCCAGACGTTTGTTATCGCGTTGTTCTGAGAACAGCTGTTAACCGTGAAGAGGACTGTTACACCGTTACTTTGTGGATATAATTCACGGTCTTTTGCACTACCAGGAAGGAATTGCGCAATTCCTGGTGTTAACACGCGTCCGTGTTTTTTAATGTGCACAACAGTTAGCAGATGGAGGATCATTTTGTTTCACATAAATGTTCAGATAAGGAATAAACTGAACTTTAGTGATGCTTAAGACAGCAATGGTCTGTGGAAGGTAGCCAAGCTGTTTGGGACCATTGAAGGAAAATCTGATTGATATGAGAAAGGAACAACAAAGTTGTAGCTTCTGATTAAACAAAACTGCTTAATGGAAATTTCTAACTGCAACCATATCATCGCTGTACTGTGGAGTTAGAACATTTACATAGGTATTTATAAACACGTTTTTACATAGAAATACAAGAAGAAATCAACAAGGCTTCCCGGTCCACACCACATTTCTGGGATACTCATCATGACGTCATTATTTAATTTTATTAATTGGTGCTGTGTATTAGATCACTAAGCATACCAGTGATGATTCTGCCAACTAATTGGCTAATGACGAATTCGTATTGATGAGGAATGACGACCTGTCTTACAGAAAAAGGAAAGGAAAGGAAACTTGTGCCTCCGTTTAATACGGTTTTGTTGATATTTCGCGAGATTAATCCGAATATATAGCAAATGCATGTTCAGAAATACACTCTCTGTGAATCAGTTCTCCATATATTAGCTCTTCAGTCCTAAATGTCAGTTAAGCTCTTCAAATAAATAGCGGTTTCTGGATTAGTGATCAGAGATTCTTTGGTTCTTGCTGTTCAGTTTTCCTTGTTCACTTATCTTTTTTTGCTCTTTCTTCCGCGACTCGTTATTTCCATTGAAAAGAATGCGTTATATATATCCGTTATATGTTCTTTCTCATCATGAAAGAACCGCTAAAAGATGGTCAGAGACAATATTGAAGGAACATCGCTTGTTATTGGAGACTTTAGTAAAAAGAAGAATGGAACCACGTGTTCTAAAAAGACAGGTAACTGACCTCTTTCTTCTTCCCCGCACTAAGGGTGAAGGAGGCGGGAGGGGATATAAAAGACATGATTTATTAACGGCCTTACAGATGATCAAAAATCAGATATGGTGCTTTTACTTTCTGTGTAATAGTATAAGGATGTTCATTTGATCTACACAAATACAAGAATCAGCTATAAGATATCTAACAATTTATGATATTTAAATCTAATGAGCAACACATAGATGAACAAATGACAATTTAAGTATGTATTAGAATAACACAAAATAAGTATTTCAACATATGGTAGACATTGCAGAGGTATTTTGAGTTTTGCTGCAATATTTTCAAGCCTTAGGATTAGAAGAATACAATTTTATGTCGATTTATTGGATTAGACAACATTTCAACCGCTTTAAACACGGATTCCAAATATTTCTGCAACGCATATGTCTGCAGGAATGCATCAAGAGCCAAACTACTCGACTTCCGCTGTTTGAAAATATGAACAGTGAGACAAACATAGATGTGTAAACAATGGTACAATCTGTCTGAAACTAGAGTAACCCTTTTGCAAACATATGGGAGGGGGAAAAGGGAGAAGGAGATACTATAAGGAACGCTCTTGGGCTGCTAATCGGTTGAAAGGAATTTTAGAGTCTTTTTATAGGTGTTTCCTATTATTGTTTAAAACAATAGCATACATGGACAGTTATCATCACAATACATATTTTACTTATTAGAAACAGTGATATTAAATAATACTTAAGATAAACCCAAAATGCATATGGAGCAATGTGGCCCCAAGTTAACGCATTTGGGAAGACCCAAGTTACATTCTCTATGGACTAGCCATTTTGACCACAGGTTTTCCGTGGTTTCCCCGAATACTTGGTTAGTTCATTCTCTACCACGAGTTCTCTGTTCTCTCGCTTCTTCATATTTCAATTTTCTTTCCAGGTTTCAGATGGACTTTTAGGTTCTCCATTGCCATTCGTTGTTGGACAGCTGGTGCAGAAGTTTCTCAGCCCTGCAGATTGTATCATTTTGTGCTCTCTGAGGTGGACAGAGTTCTATCCGAGTCCGGCAGAAGAAAGCCTTCTCTTAGCAGCCCAACGGCTTGATCAGGTTTTCAAGAGACCTCTGCGTGTCTCTGAGGCTTGTTTGCTTGCGGTATATGGCCTCTTGCGGTTCCTTCCCTTCATTTGTTCCTCCTGGGAGTTGAGGTAAGCAAGGTGGCTCACTGCGTTTCTTTGCTATTTTCATTCTCAACCCAAAATACAGTATAGGAATGCACAATGCCTTCTGATGTAAAGTAGATAAGGTTAGGTTACTATGGATTTGGCTTTAAAGTAATTAGACATAGATCTGTATAATGGTTGAGGTATGTCTTCTACAGAAATAATTCAATGTCTCCATTAATCAGGTCCTTCTTTAAAGAATCATCCGGTCAGCGGTTCTGTTGTCAGTCATTCAGGTGTGTAAATACCCTTAAGGTCTGTTCCATACAGCTGCATCCCATATTCCTTAACTGCACGCGCACTAGTTACCTTTCATTGGCTCTGTGGTTGAATAAGCTTTCTGCTGTACAAAATATTTCCTTATTTAATAAGATTACTTGTCTGGATACATTCGAAGAGAATTGTCAGAATTATATTGCATTAATTAAATATATTAAGCAGGGAATTAATGCATATGGAATGTATGTAAAATATTATCAAGAAACCGATAGGTGGATTTTACGGTTCAACCTCCTTCTTAGCCTAATGTGTATATGAAGGTACTACATTCTGAAACGCTATTCTTGCATTGCACACGACCCGTTGGCCACCATTAGCGGGTGTATAATATCCAATCAGGACAAAAGGACAAGGAAAAGCGGCGAGGACAAACATATCAGCGGGGCATAATCAAGAAACAGGATTTACTGACTCCCATATTATTTGTTTCACTATCTCAAAAAGTCACAGCGTTTGCCTTGGTACTTTCCACCACATGCATGTATTTTTCTATAAGTACCTTCAGAATTATAATTTTGCATCAGAATATGCTTGGGAAATGCCATAATTATTTCACAGTGCAGTAAACACTGCGAATAAGAAATAACATAAATTTAGAAACAGCTGTTTGCGAAAACAATTTGACATTCTCCATAATTTTCAACTAAACAAGAACTGGAATCCCAGATTATAGCCGCGATGACTCATCAAGCTGTCCATGAATGAGTCGCAATATAGCCAGTTGTAAACCTTATTTTTTAATCAAACATATATATCTCTGCATGTAGGTATATGCCTTTCTTTTCCCCATTTTCACAGTTTTTTATTGTTTGCGTTTGTTTGCTCTTTGATTTACTGTATTCTTACACATGTACAGTATACACATAAACACCCATGCGAGACTCAAACCCGCGACCCTCTACGCGGCGGACGCTGGTTATTCACACTAACGACCACGGCTACGAAGTCCGGCCCATTCATATTCCTGTTAGCAACTACATATTCCACATTCGTACAACAGGCGGTTGAGAGATGAGACCGTCTCATCGAGTGACCCTTAGGAAGAAAACATGGAGAATGCCCCGCTTGTATTACCTATATGAAAGAAAATAAGCGCTTGTATATGTAAACTACAACTGCATTTAATGCGAATGACCTCTGCAATTGTATTCAAGGGAGCGTGTTTGTCACGAGGACGTCAGATGGCGGTAGGCAACGCCCGCTACGATTTCCTGTTTATGTTATTCAAACCAAATTATTAAAAGTCCAACACGTCGTAATCATCGCCCTTCATATCGGTCCTTGTGGATTTCCTCGTATCGTGTCAGGAAGCAAGTCGATAACTGCAATCGATTCTAACAGCCTTCGTAGTTCATTACATCACACACTTTGCTCAGTGGCGTAAGTTGCTTACATAATTTTTGTAGTTGATTCAAAACTAGATAGACACACTTCATGAATTAACATTTCGCAGTTGAACTGGCACTCTGATTGGTCTACCTGATGTCGTAATGACTTCATTACGTCATCTTGCCTCTCGCCACAGGAGTTCAAAGTGACAATCGCAAACAATAAGGAAATTCTGCAGAGTTTAAACTGAAAGAAAATATCGATTTACAAATAGGACTCTATAGATTATGTGGTGAAGTCCTTGAACAAATAAGAATTTTGGTCTATGTTTTATCTAGCGTATTTCTTATAATTACCCTGAAATTCATGTTATATTTTTTCTTCTAGTTATAGTATAAGTGGAAAACATTGAAAGGGAAAGGGAAATTAACAATTAAATTTCACCTTTCACTAATTATTTCTGCAAAATTCAGCATTGTTCCATTTTAAAGTAAAATCCATACGCTTCATTTATCATCGACTTGAAGCTACTCCGTGCAGATGTGTTGATCAATGAAGTGAGTGAGCATACGCAAAACAATATTTCTATGCAATCTGTCTCAAACTAGAACGATCTTGCTATAAACATATGTCGCATCCTTCTTTAGCGGGAGTAAATTTCGTTGCTACCGCAGTTCCATCCAGTAGGCACCGATCCTGAGACATCAGAACAGCTTCCCCGCGAGAGGTGCATAAATCACTTGATAAGAGCTGATTTAGCTTTACTGTTGTGAACACCTCAGTTGCGGTGTCTGCCTCATAAAATTATAGCATACATATTCAAGCCGAATTGACACTATATATACTGATTTCTCCAAAGCCTCTGATAAGGTAGACCATGGCATCCTCCCACATAAACTTTCTAATTTTGGGTTTTCTATCCAAATTTTGAACTTAATTTCCTATCACTCAAACAAAAAACAATTTGTCAAATTTCATCGATCAAAATCCTATACTTTTTTTGTTAATTCTGGCGTTTCTTGAGGATCAAATTTGGGACCATTATTTTTCATGCTCTATAAAAGATCTACCAAACTGTGTTATTTACTGCAAATGTCTTTTATATGCAGATGATCTAAAATTATATAGGGCAATTTATAATTGTGAGGATACATTGAAGTTACAATTGGATCTAGATAATATTTATAAATGGAGCTCGGGAAATAAATTTAATTTTAATGTTAAAAAATTTTTATTATGTTTTACCAGAAGCAAGCAGAACTTAAATTCTAATTATCCTTTAGATAATTTTCCGCTATCTAGAGTGAATTCCATCAGAGATTTAGGTGATACGATGACCCAGAACTTATCTTTTAATCAACATATTACAAATAAAACAAATAAATGTCTTAAAAACTTGGGCTTTGTATTCAGAATGTCCACGGACTTTAAAGCTACTAAGGTTATGCTAATTATATACAAAAGCCTCGTTCGGAGTAACCTGGAATATGCCTGAGTTGTATAGTCAGACGATCCAAATAAGATTTCTAGATACTTATAGTATAAAACTCACGGCGTATTAACTTATAATCAGTGCATACCACACTTCTAATTGCTAAGCGAATTCAAAATAATCTCAATTTCTGATCGTAGAATATTTACTGATCCATTATTCCTGTATAAACTCATGAATGACATGGTATGCAGCGCAGAATTACTAGTACTAATACTTACTACCACTTGATCAAATAAATGTTAATGTCAGAAACCATCAATTACTTCAGTTTAGGATACCAAAAAGATCATCACATAAAAATTCTCTTATTTTAATGTCAACTGTCTAATACAATACAACTCTCGTCTAAAACAAAACTGAATCATAGTTTCCCTTACAAGAAAATTTAAGGAACTATCAAATACAGGAATTAATCACATGTGATTTTCAGTTGTTTTATTTACGATATATGTTTTATGATAACCTAGTTCCTAATATCTTGTCTTTAATAACATATTCTTTCGTTTTAGTCTAATTGTTTTGTATTCTGCTTTATGTTACTTCTTGTATTGCATTTAAATTTATATGACTTTAGTCTTATTTTTTTTGTATTACTTTTGGACTTTTCTTTCCGTTACCTTTTTCATTTAAGCCAAGTTTTTATAATTACTCTGTATGTAGCCACTGTAATTGGAGCATTGCTCTGTTGTAGCACAAATAAATAAATAAAATGGATTATCCTGGGCTACCATGGGCTACCATGGGCTACCATGTCAGTATGAGAAGAATGCTGACGTCAATGGTGATTTAATACTCCAAGCCTTGTGTCTGCACAATTTCTTACATAATTTTCAACATAACTTATTTGAAACCCCATGCAAATCTTGCCGCCATTTGTAACTCATTTCGTCCTGTCGTTGGAATGCAAATTATTTATAAAATGTAAAACTGGAAAAAGGTACATTTAAATATCGTGGCTAATGTTTACTTTCTCTGCGACTGCATACTCACATTGTAGTTACTGAAGTACACTTTGAAAAATGAAGTTACAATAAAGGTCTTGGGATTTGGTTTTAAATGTCTTTGTGTTACAAACCTACCGATGGACATTTCAATACTGTTTCCAAACTTTATAACATAGAAAGACACATTTTATTTGAAATAAAAGAGTAGAATTTATGTTTACAATATTTCTTTAAACTGCTATTACCTATACATATAAAGAAAATATAAAATATGTATATATTTGTGTTATTGCCCAAGTGATTAAGTGTTATCTCGATTTATGTAACTACATGAGAAATTTAATAAATGCCAGGCGTTGTATGACACGCCACTGGATTTCCCGTGTCAGCAGAACAAAGACTTGGTTGGCGCCGGCCCGGTCTAAGTCCTCCATCGTTTCCAGGAGGGTCGCTGCTTTGTCAGAGTAAGTTCATTACGTCTTCCTCTCGGTCCGCTGTCCGAAACGGAAATGCATATCCGCGTTTATTGAACCTATCAACTTGCTTTGTTCTCCTAAACAGCTAACATTTGAAAAAGAATTGAAACCTGTCGCCCTATTTGTAACACTCATGCAATAAAGTAATACGGAATTGGCTTTCTTCAAGTTATCCAATATCTATATGATTTTATTGTAAAGGCCTAACATTCTCATTTATCCCTTTGATTTCGGTAGTAAATCGCGTTTTTCTTTTACTATGACAACTGAATCCACAAGCATTTCTTCCTATTTCCATATGAATACAACAAGCTGGGCAAGGGGAAAAGATCGAGGCTGCAAGATTTCTAGTAGAAGGGTAGAACAAAGCTGAAAATAGCACACGGGACGTTGCTTGTTCAGAAACAACTGATCTACTTTAAAAGGGGTTAAAAATAAACACAAATAAGTATAAATTATAGCATCTGTACGTGTAGAAGAGGAAATTCAAGAAGAACATTGTAAGAGTGCGGAAATTCTTAACAACTTAATCACTGTAAATTTTGCGTCCGAATTACAATATTTTTATCAGCAGAAACAATGTCGGATTTTTCAAGACAACAGAGTCACTTATACGAATAATTATCGAAGTTATTCCCTAGCATATATTTTCATTCCCTTGGAAGTTTTCTTTCTATTAACTTTTTTTTTTGTGTAATTTTACGTCCTCCAACGTTAAGTCATATCGGGCGGTATTTAACGGGGTATGCTGCTGCTTGCTTCCACAAATGAAAAAGCTTAGAAACATTTTCATATACAAACAATTCAAATCCAATATGGAACAGCACATTCTGGATTTCCAAATTATTTTTCACTCGGGCATTTATTCACTCGTGCAGTTTACAGGGAACTGCCAAATTTGTCAACTAGTAAGTAACATCCTTGAGGCAGTTGAGGAAATGCAGTACTGAAGCCTCTAACATTTTAAAATTTACTGGAACAGACTTCTGTCATAGTAGTTAACGTAATGGAAAGTAAATTGTTCTTTCACACCAGCCGTGGTAAGTCAATAGTGGACAGGTTGAGTCAGACTGAAAAACCCAATGCTATAGCCGGGATTTGAACACGGATCTCCCGGTCTCCGTCCGGTTGCTCTAACCACTGAACTTGATTAGATCTAGAATAAATAGATTATGAACCTTCTAAATATATCATAGGTAAGACACGATAGGTCCATTTACTTCCTCTTATGTGAATATTAACAGTCACATTTTATTTACTTATTTATTTTGTAAAAATAGTTATTCTCACAGATTAAAAGTGTACTTTTAGTTATTTTTTGTTCATAATTTCTGTATATGTTCGAATTAAAATTTCCTGGATATGAAAGCAGTACAATGGACCTTAAGGCTATTTTTAAGGTCTGCTGTTCATATTTTGAAACATTCAAGTTGCATATTGAGTGGAACATTTCGATATATATTAAAGGTTAAAAAAAGACTTTATGGGGTTTTCTCCCCATAAAGATATTAACTGAATTTTACGCTTCCAATCTTTTCATAAAAAATAAGAAAAGGTAGGTAGGTAGGTAGGTGCATTCTATTTAACCACAACTTAAGTAATTGCTTAGCTGAACGGGATTTGTTCGTTGCAACAAATTTCAAGCGGTGTGTTTCGCGTATTTCCTTTTACATTTAACCGAAAGGCATAAACATTTCCCAATTAGTGCTTCTATATGTTGTTTGCCTCGCTGAGAGACTCCCAGCACAGTAGTGAAGAGTCAAGACTGTTCCTTTGCGTAACGGTATGTGACTTACGCAAGGTCAGTTGACCTTCTACAGGTTCAGATGCCATATTTTAAATCATAACTGTTACGAAAATCACTTCAGCAATCTAGGAGAAATACGGAAATTGTTTCTCACCTCTAATTCTAGCAATTCTTGCACGTTTACTCTAGGAGTGCTCACACGTACATTAGGTCAATGGCTAGAGAATGATATTTAAAAAATAAGTGGCCAAAACCTTAGTTTTACACAAATCCTAATTCCTTTAGATTTAGCGCAATTATTTCATGCCAACCACCGATGTCAGTCGCTTCTGTGCTCTCAAGGTTGGTGGTTGCGCGAGAATCATTTTGGTAACAAATATTCTTTACTCGCATTAGCAAACAAGAATCCTATACCTTCACAGCTAGCGGCTGACATGCAGTAGCCAGAATTCTGTTGATACAAATGTAGCAAGAAATCTGTGTCTTCACAGCTAATTACTGAAGCACCGGTTTCTAGAATTCCTTGCCTCCGTAGTTGCCAATTCTCGTGATTAGGGTTGGTAGAAACTTCGCTTTAGCGTTCCGTTTAATAGCGGACAGCAGTTTCGATGCCTGTCTCGAGGATGGATGGGTTGTATGCGTGCAACTTTGGGATAATATAATACACAACTGGGAGATTACATTACACTATTTACATCTCCGAGAAAATGTTGCAAGTGTCCTCCAGCAGCATCTACATATGTTTGCACTCGTCTCACCATATTCACTGAAGCTTTACGAAGAGCATCCTCGCCATGTTACTTATTTCGGTTGGAATGGATTCCTTGAGAACATGAATTGTCCGTGGCCTATTCTTGTACGCTCAGTTTTTTAGATATCCCCACAAGAAAAAATCCGGTGAGGTTAGGTCAGATTATCGGGGGAGAGGGGCACAGACCGTTTGAGATTATTCTATTATCAAAGAATCTGGCTATATATCACTTTCGTCAAAGACAGACATGTTTTTTCCTTGTGGTAGCTATATATAATTTACAAAAATGTTAGATTTTGGTGGAATCAGACATTCTCATGTACATCAGTTTTGCGATTTCCTAGTCTTTGTACATAATCAATTTGGCCTTTAGTCGAAAGGCATGAAGGTTTTATATTATTCCCATTACAAGACACAAAGGGGGCATCAAAACTTAGAAACGCACAATGTTCAACTTCGTGTACTGGGATATAACAAAGAAACAGAAATGCCATTTCAAGCTTAAAACAGTCCTTAAAACATGAAAGGGTAGAGCCAGAATGAAAAATTCAATGCCATAGCCGGGATTTGCACCACGGATCTTCTGGTTTCCGTCCAGCCGCTCTAACCATTTGAACTACTATGGCCAACGTGTCAACATGACATTAAATTCTCCAACTGTCTCGTGTTTTCTCCCGGTAAACCACTAGGAGTTCTCATAAACACATGAGACAACTACCTTAAGGGCGACTTATTATGCTGTAAGTACCTTAAGGCCCGGGCTTTATAGTTCGGACCACTATTAGGTACAATTAATGGAAATTAATTGTTCTTTCACACCAGAAGATCCGTGGTTCAAATCCCGGCTATGGCACTGAATGTTTCATTCTGGCTCTACCCGTTCATAGTGCGTCCTACACAATTAATTTCCATTAATTGTTCCTAATAGTGGTCCGAACTATAAAGCCCGGGCCTTAAGGTACTTACAGCATAGTAAGTCGCCATTAAGGTAAGTTGTCTCATGTGTTTATGAGAACTCCTAGTGGTTTACCAGGAGAAAAAACGAGTCAGTTGGAGAATTTAATGTCATGTTGGCACGTTGGCCATAGTAGCTCAAATGGTTTGAGCGACTGTACGGAAACCAGAAGATCCGTGGTTCAAATCCCGGCTTTGGCATTGAATTTTTCATTCTGGCTCTACCCTTTCATAGTGCGTCCTACACACGGCTAGTGTGAAAGAACAATTAATTTCCAGTCCTTAAAACAGTTAAGTGCATTCTTCTGGAGGACGAAGGTTCAACAAAGAAGCGCATCTTAATCTTCCTGTTCCAAATGTATAAGTTTGTTGGCGATTAAGGGAATGTTGCATAAACTATCTGTTATATTTGATTACGACATCGAACGCAGGTATAGACGTGACAAATAGACAGCGGAAGTAGTATTGTGCACTTCCCGCTTACCTCGCCCCACGTGACGTAACAATCCACATGATCTTGAGGGTCCATCCCTTCCTGCTTCCCTTGACACAGTTTGAGCGCTCCACTCCATTCCTAATCTTGGCACTAGCTCAAGTCTTCTCTACGTAAACAAGGAAACGATAATATTATCCTCGACTTCGCAACATTTCGTTATTCCTGTCTGCGTGTTGGGTGCGAATTCGCAGACAACCGTGCACTAACAATGTCTGTTGTATGGAGCAATTAAACTCAAGAATATTAAACACCTGCTACATCTAAAATAAACATTAGTTTCTACTCTGGACGTGCAGTAGCAATTAACAGGAAGAGATGATAATGCATTTTAAGAATAATGGTGAAAATAATGTAAAACAAATGAGTAAAACAAAACAAGAAACATTATTATGGAATGAATGAATAGGAAGTACATAAAAGTAATGTTTGGTTGTATATTAACAGTAATTCCGTTTCAGCGAGGGGTAGCCTGTTAGCTCTTATCCTCTAGGAAGAAATCAGACTGCTCTAGAACTCCAGAATCGATATTCAAGTATACCTAGCACCATAAACCCATTGTGTTTGAATATTGTCCATGCTAAAATGTATCACACGTCAACTTTTTAAGTTGCCTAAAATTTCAGGCTATAAATGTGAAAAACTTTTAACGTCATTGAGGTTTTAATGGAATTTATAATTAACATGTGAATTACTTATGTCATTCAATAATTAGTAGCAGCATTTGAATTAACAACAAATAAAATATTTTTGGAGCAATCACGTTATTGCAATGCATAGAAGTAATCTCCTAAATGAAGAACTTGCAGGGATGCCATCCACAGCGTCTTGTTGTATTAATATTCGAACAGACTGTTCTACTGCTGCTATAGTTGCCTGTCTGGTCCTGAACCGAACTCCTCTAAGGTAAAAAGGTAAAAGTCACATGGGCTCATACCTGGGGAGTATGGAGGATGTTCCAGAATTTCCCAGTTCCATCTGCAAAATAAGTTAACAGAGCCAGACGTGTTATAGCGAGCACTATCATGTAACAAAATGGGATGAGAATTCAGGAGATTTGGATGTTTCCGACACACAGCTGGTCGTAAGTGGTGTTTCATAAAGTGATTTTAATATGCACCAGTCACACGATTTCCTTGAGGAATTGCATGAGTGATAAGAACACCGTCAAATTCATAAGCAACAATGCTCATGACTTTAAGTGGATCCTGTTCTTGTCGATACTTTTTTTTTGGCCGTGGTGAATCAATGTGACACCATTCATTTGATTGTCTCCTTAATTTTAGTTGGTAGCATCCAACCAGGTTTCATCTAATACGTCGAACAAAGCGCTCGCCTTGACGTTCATAGCGTTGTAAGTGCAATCTCGCCGTTTCCATCCTCTACCACATTGTTTTCTCTGTAAGATTTTAAGGAACCGATCCAGTGCAGATTTTCCTCATTTTTAACTTCTTAAGCATGTGGAGAATCGTAACAGCGGCAACTCCAACTTCCCTTGTAAGTTCTATACAAGTCCAACAACGATGTTCTTGCAGCACTGTTCTATCAGCATTCATATGCACATCATCACTTGCTGATTGCGGTCTGCCAGTTCCACGTTTTGAATTTTAGGAACGTGTGATAAAACTAAACAGTTATAGTTAGTTATATTCTGTGACAGTCTACATTTTCAACTCCATGTAAAACAGTGGAGGAAAAAAATAAATATTAGTCTTATTAAAACATGCAACATCCATTTTTTCTCCTTTCTACACTATTTACTTGCCTATGATATATAGAAAGTGTCTTGTAGTCCATTCAAAAACTCGATCGAAGATTTCCTGGGAAGTACACATTTTGAAAATTCCTGAATGTAAAAAAAAGCATTTCTAGAAAAAGGTTCATATGCGTGTTTGTGTTATACGTGTGGAAAGCATAATTGAAAATATAAAAGCAGTTAAATACGAAACCTGGTATTTTAGTGCAGCATCTATCAAGAAGATCTTTCGCGAAGACTTTTAAGAAAATGCCCTACCCCATACTACCCGTTACATGAAGAAATTTTTAGGTAATTTGTATTTTCTTATAAATGGCTAAAACGACTTTAATTAAAATATCTGATGCTTAAAATATTTTCATGACTAATATAAAGCTTTCTGGGAGTAGCTTCTGGAGTCCTCTTCATTGTAAATGACTTATACAGCTGGTAAACCCAAAGAAATAGACAAAATTTATAATTGCTTTTTCCCCTTATTTTCACACTTGCAATAAAACACGTGTCTGAAATGCTTGTCTCAGCCAATCTTATTTATATTTTACCGCCTGCGGTGCCGTATGTAGTAAAAGCGGGTGTTAAACACTACACATGTAGTTATTTATATTTTCATCAATGTGATACACAAAGGGAGTTAACACCTCTTAAAGCCTGTTAACTCACTGAGTTTGTAGACCTAGCACACCGCTCCGCGGTGATATATAAGACACGAATTCAGGAGGTCCACAATTCAAATCTCGCCAGGACCTCTCTCCCTGACTGAAGCTATTTTCCATGTTTTTCTTAATACTCAGTTCCCAAAATGCTTTTCCTCTTACATTTTCATTTCATATATCCTGTGTAATGCGCAATGTAGTAAGAATTTCGTACTCTACTACTTCTGCTGCTGCTACTATTATAGAAACTGCTTCTCAGTTCTCAGATTGAAGGTGTTCTCTTCTCTGATATCTGAATGTATGAACTTCTTTGAAAAAAAAAAAAATGTTATTAAGAAGGTTTCTGGATTATTGCTGGATTTCTTGTTTCTGAAGAGGAGGAAATGCTTTGTCAGCATCTCAGATAATGCAATATGACTACGATTTCGTGACTGGATTAACAACATGATGCATCAATGGTCACCTCTCATTACATTTTCTTACATCACAGTTCGTAATACTACGTATTATGTAAGCTGTTAGCTAATGTCTATCTCAAGATTACCCCACATGCAAGCAGAAACTAGAATTCTACATCAGTAGACCATAGTTCTTGAAAGTCAGTTTATATGCAGAAGGACTAACTGGATGGAAAGTTTTAGGTACTGTACGGGACCAAACTCTGTGTGTTTGCGGGATGTGGGGAATTCAGTCAAGGAAGATAAGCTGGTGACGTGTGACAGTGCTTGCATAAACAGAAATGATCACGCTATATTGTTATTCTTCCTTACACGAGCATCAATGGCGGTGCTCTCGCGTCTAAGCATTTGTTTGTTACAAGTGTCAGGCTACTGTAACTTATTATGGATGAGGGTGCATCAGAGTCCATTAGTAAACAAAATCATGTGGTCCATAGCGAGGCTCGTCAGTTGATTTGGAATATATGATAAAAATGCCACAAGGAATCCAGGCAAAATTCCTTAAATGTCCCACTCAAGCAGGCAACAAAGTGGGCAACGAATATATGTATATATTTGCAATTCACGTTCTCCAACTTTGAGTCATATCGGACAATAAATAAAATGGATGAAATGATGCTCAAATGAGCCCAGGATGCATAGAGCTTAGAGTTACCAGACATTCCACTTTCAGGATAAGGGAAAACCCCAACAAAATCTTTTCCAGATAACTCATTCCGACGGAACTTTGAACTCGGGACCTCTTGAAAAAACATTATGACTTGAGCACCAACAAGAGTATATTTTCTGCGTGAGGTAGATATATTACCACCTATGTTACAGAAACGGGCAGTAGACTACTGTGGAAAATCATAAAATGTCGTGCTCAAGATTACAGAGGAGGGTTAACAACTTCAGGAGCAAGATAGCGGTTCTGTTGTGTTTTCAACACCGATAAAAAAAGAAGTTAATTTAAAGGTACAATAATGCACCAGTAAAAAGATCATCCTTAAATGGAGTCATACTACATGATTAGAGCGGCAATACGACTTAACTTGGTTTGACATTTATTTGCACTGTTCAGTTTTATTCATTCACTTAAAACGCAGGAAAGCCACCTTCTATCTAGACACCAGCACTCCCCTCCCCTCTCTAATGCCATTGTCACTCAACGTAAACTTGATCGCATTCCTCCCAATCATACAGAGCTTGGTCCCATACAGTATTTTAAACTTATCACGTTAATTGAACATTATTTTATTGCGATGAAAATATTTTTACAGTTATAGACGCAACCCTACCTGCATTAAAGGCACCTTGTTAAACTTGCTCTAGTTTTTAGAAACTTGATTTGGATTCAGTTGTGCCAAAATAGATAATAATAAATCAAATAAAGAGCAGGTGCTAAGGTTACTGTAGAAACCAAAACAAACCCGTGTGGTAAACACAAAAACAGATCACTATACTGACACTAAGACGACTTAAATAAGAGGATGCAAGAGTGCGTGGATGTACTTTTTTAAAAGCAAACTACTCGAGCAATATTGTTAATAAGTCAACGACGTTATGTATTAGAACATTTATGAAGGTAATATCGTCTGGAAATCAATTGTGAACCTGCAAGAATATTTTTGGAATTTAATATTCAATCTTATGAACAGTTGACTACTTTGAAAATGTTTGCTTAGAGTCAATAAGTGGCTCGCGTCATTTTATAAATATTAATAGATAGGTCAGTAATTAATAGATTAATAGATATTAAACAAAAATAAAAAGCTAAATTTTATGTTGCATAACCACCTCACTTGAATTCAATTCCGAGAATTTCTTAACAACACCAAACCGTGAGCGAACGGCTACCACCAGATAAACGGAAATTCGCCGATGTGATGTGAGTACGCGTTGCGAGTGAGCCATCAGCATTGCTGACAAGCTGCAAAATTGATTCAATGAGACGCACATTATTTGGAACTAATTTATTTGTATATCAAATATATAGATAAAATTTAAAAAAAAATCTGTTTATAAAATATGAATGTAAAACAAGCAAATATGCAGCAATTGCCTGCTGAAATATTAAGATTATTAACAAAACAGGGAAAATAAGTATTACATGCAATATAAAGTATTGTTCTAATTGTTGAAAATTTAGCTCACATACTATGTGAGTTAATTCATTTTCTTTTCTCTGAGAGCAGGGGAAAATGTGCACTTGCACTAAAATGCTGTATTTGTAGCAGTTCGCGAGCAGACAAGTTACAATGGCAATGATTAAGTCAGTTGCGGAGCTGCTTTAGAAATGGCTCGATGCAAGACCTCGATTAGTAATCGATAACGAAGATTATTCCATATAATTACATATGTGCTGTGAGTTAAAGTAGTATTTCCGGGAACTGGCCACGGCGGAAGTAATGTCCCTATTCTGAAGGCCGCGACCTCTTCTAGAGGTCACCACTGACCAGATATACAAACAGCTGCAGATTATGCATTCACGTAAGCAATTGGTACAGTATCGTTGTACATAGCGACAGATTCTATAGTAATGATATAGATACGATAATGGGACAACGTATTAAACCTACAATGTATATACAGGCCCTCGGAGGCTCTTCAGGTGCTTTTTAAATTTTTCTATAATAATTTATTTGATTTTAAACACATTTCCAGTATTCTTCCACTTACTCTTTTGGTGCCCCTCTTATCAAGTCTAAGCTAAATTGTTTTTCAGACCCTTTTCATAATATAAAACATTTGCCGAAACCTCATTAATGCATATGAGGTTTTCAGAAGCCCCCTTAGTTATACATACATGTTATCTATTCCAATTTGGCTTCTATAATTGTTTAGGAGCAGTTATTAATTCAGCAATAACTGTAGCAGAAATAGTAACAGTAGTGGTAGCGGTAGTGGTAGCGGTAGCGGAAATATAAGAACAAAAGTAATAGAAATCGCCTTATTTGTTATAGATCTCGTTATAGTTTGGCCTTTCTTGCAATCAAACGCTTTAATGCTGCACAGTGTTGATTGGTTGATTTAGTTCGTTACCGCAATGCCATGTTTTCATTATGACTTGTTTGGTTTTTCCTCTGCTGTCGTTCGAGTGACATGTATTTTGTTATGACTTTTATCAAGAAAAACAACAGAGTCATTACGTGCAAGTGCAACTAATATTGAGTGTTGTCACTCTGTCATTCATTGGTTTGAAGAAGCTGATTCATGCGAAGAGCGAAATATTTTTGAAGACAGAAATAGCAAAGAATCAAACTTTGAACCTGCTGATACGAATCTTCTGCAAGATTACTTACAGTACTTCAGATAATGTTACTTCATCAGAGTCTGTAACTGAAGTTCCATATCAACAACTTAGAAGCGCTAGCAAATGCATTGGTCGCAATGGAACCATTTGGAATGGACATCTTCCTGTAACGTTTTGTAGACATGCCCACAATTTCATAAAGAAAGCCCTATTCCAGTCTCGTGGATTGAAAACCTGGAAACCTAAGAATGCCTGGAACGATTTCATCTGAAAAAAAAAAACACAAGAGGTCATCAGCTGCACAAATACAGATGACAAGCGTGGCTGTTCGCATGGTAAAATATAGAAAAAAAGTTTCACTTGAAATGGAGGATTTTCTTGGTCTTGTACTGCTTGCTGGTGTTAAGAAGAGTTGGAATATTCCTTTAAGGCCCTGTATTACGATCTCCGGTTAAGGTGTTGGTTAACTTGGAGTTACACGCAGATGTCGGTATTACGATTTTCGGTTAAGGGCTAACTGACACTTGTTTCTGGAGGTAAACTAACCCTCACTTCGAGTAGCGGTTAGTGAGATAACTTGGAGTTTACCTTCACGCACAAAAAAGAAAATGGTGTACCTCCAGGCCAGATTGAATGTTGACAGCAATTCTGAGGATGAAATGTTGGCACAGTATTTATTTAATAGAAGATGAGCTAAAATAATTAGAATCCGGAAAGGTAATTTCGTACATATATTTGTGACATATTGAAAATGAAATAAAATAAACCACATGAGTATTAGGTAACTTGACGTAATAGGTTATGGAATGACACTTTCTAGTGTCCCATGGTGTCAGTGACTTGTTGCAAGCAATGCAATATTTTATGCGACCATATTGCAACATGTTTTAACGAACATAAATGTAATAAATAAAGCATGTTAAACCTATACCGGAAAGTACACGAAATACTATATGTGTAGGTGGGTAGGGTAGGTATAAAAGTTCAGAAACATGCTGAAGTAGTAAACATTCGATTTTGCTAATAGTGGGTGCAATGTTTAATTTGCGTTTCGTTAAAGCATTGCCAGAGGGAAGTAACAAGCTGTAAAGCAAACAGTGAATAAAACAACCTTTTTTGGTTATGCAATTTGTATCGATGTCCAAACCGTTATTGCAAACGCTGTTCACACGTGTAATGTAGCTAACATTATGGTTTTGTCCTACAATGTGCCTTAATGAATACCATTGGCTAATTATATTGCGATTTATGCAGGGTGTGCGCTGTCTCGATGCAAGTTGAAATATAACTTAATTCTTGCCGTAACTACTATAGATAGTGCAAATGCAGTACATAAATATATTTGCTGCGAATTGCACACGTAAAGAATCTTGTATCCCGTGGTATTTAAATGAAGCCATTTATTTGTTTAATTACGTTTTTCAATCAAGGGCACAATGCTGTGACTGAAATGTGGCGTTTATGAAGTGCCAAGAGGAAATGTAAGTTTGCTACAATCTGTTTCCTTAAAAGAAAACCATAGTTACTGCTTCATGACTAGCCAAATATATTATGTTTACAAAAATCAGTTACCAAGTTACTGGTCCCAGAATGCATATTTCATAACTTTGCTTTTATTCATGGATGACTTCCTTCCCTCTTTGCATATACCTCTGTGAAATGATAATTTATATAAGAAGAGGTGATTTATTCATGAGGATAAACTACTAACCAAATGATTTTAGCCAAATTATATTTGTGCAAGACTATTATCAGAATTAATAACAGTTATGTGGCCTTATTTTAAATTTTTTTTGACTGGAAATCTCTTGGTGTTCATAAATTAACAAGGCATTCCATATATTCTCCATATAACACACCTAATCTATAATAACACTAACCTAACGCAACCTATATAACATATAACCTAACCTAACGCTATGAAAAAGAATCTAACGCTATGGAAAAATCTAAACTGTAAACGAACTATGCTAAACCTTATTACGAATGAACTATTAATGAAAATATCACGAAACTATACAGAAAAAAGCTAATAAAAAGTTAAAACAAGACGCCTGATGCTACTACATGTGTTTGGTTTTCCAGCCAATTACATATTCTAAACACAAGATAGCGTTGCAAACAAGGTAAAATCCTAGTGGAAAATATTGCCAACCGTTCACACTCCACCATAATGCACAGAGTACCAAACCTACAGGTAAATCGAGTTCGTAATACGAGGCACTGAACCTAACCAATAGTTATTGATAACTGAAAGGTAACAAACTTCGGCTAGTAACCAAAGATCGTAATACAGGCCCTAAGTGCATTATTTTCGGATGAAAATTCATATCCTACATATAAGTCAGTATATGGAGTCTAGGATATAAGGAGGATAATAAGATTGGATGACAGGTGCACTCGTGAAGCTCGATGTGCAAACGACAAACTTGCACCTGTTGGCATGTATGTTGGCTGTTTCTTGACAGGTGTAGAAACAGAATGAATGAATCCTAATGATTTGCTCACAGCTGACGAACCGTTACTCTCGTTCCGTGAAAGATGCGGGTATTATTCAATATATGCTCACTAAACTATAAATATAGTTTGATTATATGATGTGACAGACTGTATTTAAGAATTTTCTGCTTTTTACTGCTTTTTTGCGTTCAAGATCAGTCTATAATTGTTTCTTGGCGTTTACATTACTGCTTGCTGTGTAGTGTTTGGAATTTATGAAATTAGGAACGCAGAGTAATGAAGAGGATTATTTTCCAATAAAAACAAGTAAGGTAGTAAAATATTTGATATCCCACCAAAGATAATCAGCATGCCATAACTATTTATTATCGATTTATATACCTAATCATATTTGGTTGATGTTTTCGTTTTATTTAAAAAGACATTAAATCACCTTAGATTGATATTTGATGGCCTTTTTGTCTATGTTCGTATAAGCATGGATATTATCTTTTTTCTTTTTCTCAGTTTTCCACATTCTAGTTTTTGCATATTCCAGGGCAGTTGTCTCAATAGGACTAAAGCTCTGTATAGCAACGTTTTACTGGATATTTCTGGTAACTACCTGTTTATGCGAAACTACGTTTTGTTTAGGCTTTTAGATAAATGAAAGAATAAAAGCTGTGTATGAAAAACTATAGAATTTTTTTAGTTACACGACAGAATTATGCTTTCCTCTTGATAGGTTAAAGAGATTTGCTCATTGTATAAAACTTTTCTTTGGATGATTTCGAAGGAAAGTGCTCTTTAAGTAGATAGGAATTGGAACATTTGTGTTAACAAGTAGAGTGTCACTTTTGTTACTGTCACACAAATTTATCGGTGCCTTAACTTATTAGTTTCATAATCATTATTTCCAGAAATGCATAAATTGTAACCAGCCTGAATTTGACTTCCATTTATTTCAGTAGTTGTTGCGAAATGAAAATATAAATTACTGCCATGTGTTCCTAATGGCATTCCAGTGTTTTTAAATTTGATGATTGCTACCTATACTTCTTTAAAAGCCACACAATATATCAGCAAAATGGGATGATATTGCTTTGATATTTCTAACTTTCCATAAGTCAAAGTGTTCGTGTCTAAGAGTAAATGAAGTTTCAATTTTCTATTGGACAGTATACACATTAACAAATAAAAACATGCTTTCTCAATCTCTTTTCAAAATGTAAAGGGACCTTTATCATCCTTTTGAGAACCTATCCATTATGAAGCTTACATGCAGGTTATGATCACAGAACTTATAACTAAATGTCGGAGGCGAGTGCGTTTATCCATAGGTATACTGCACATGGACTGTACTGTTGTCGGCCGCACATGTAAACAAATGCAGGTAGGTATAGCCGTATAGCCTGACCATGAAAACTGCCTCACACCGACAGGAAACAAAACAGTCGCGTTATACTACACCTTGACGTTGCATCTGTATACACTTGAAAGGCTATAGATGTGTGCTGGACTCGTGACCTCCGCGGGATGAGGTGTGGGGAAGAGGGGAACCGTTGGCCGGTTACGCAGCGAGTGAGCAATACAGTAAACATTCAACAATCCCCTACAGAAAGTCTCGTAGCCTACTTGAGTAGCACAATGCAGAACTAGTTCAGTGCAATAAGCTTTACTAATCTTCTCACGATGTTTGAAGATCTTAAGAAATTTAAGGTTGTGCATTCGGAAGGGCGTGAAATTATCAGTAGCGTTATAGACAAATGTGTTGAAGAAGTTTTGAAAAAAAAAAAAAAAAACAATATTCATATCCAGTGTCACAAGCAACACAACGGGCTGCCGATTGTGTAATAAGTTGGCTGCATGTTATCTTACCAGCGTTTCTATCTGTGCGCGACTCGTATATCATTACGTCACCTTATCTATACGTGTGTATGTCTGTAGTGAACGCATACCTTTCACAGTTCATAAGGCTAGAACATAACAGTATGCCCCATTTGTTCGCAGAGTACTATGTTACGTCGTTTTCTATGTTTGCAAATTTGATGGCCGTGCTGTACACTTAACGTAATTCATACTTTGCGTTGTTGTCCAGCAACGCCAAGAAGATCCCTGAAAGGAATGTGCCAACCTTACACAGTGCAACAAGAACAGCGAATGTGTATGACAGAGAACGCATGCTACACAAGGAGCAGAACCGTTAAAAACATGCGTCCTACACTAAAACAGAGAAGATTCATTCACAAAAGTAGAAGCCGTCAGAATGTTTTTGAATGGTCCGTAACTGAACTTACATGAGGTGTCATACACCTGTCCGAGGAGGGTGTGGGAATCTTCTGCAATCCCCCTGCGTCTCAGAGCCCGGAGACTTTCTCTCCTGTGGAGGACAGTACTTTGTATTCTTGCACTCTTGTTGTACACCTGACGCCTTTCATAATCTGCTAACTTGTATCGCAAACGAGCGCACATCTCTCCGGCCTTTACTCATAACAAATAGTAGGAGGAAAATTGTGAATTAATCACTGAAGTTAACTCAAAATGACGATTTGAATGTATCTAAAAGGATAAAATATCTATTATAAATGGATAGTTAACTTTGAGAAACCAACATGCACCGGTGAAGGTAATAAAAGGCCCAGCGTTGATTTTTCTGGTAAAGTTAGAAATAATAGAGCATTAAAATGAATCAAGTATGTTTTCTTTTAAACTATGTATGGA
Organism: Mantis religiosa; assembly: GCA_030765055.1. Taxonomy (NCBI): domain Eukaryota; kingdom Metazoa; phylum Arthropoda; class Insecta; order Mantodea; family Mantidae; genus Mantis; species Mantis religiosa. The sequence continues at coordinate 59,616,369 of CM060950.1, forward strand.
CATTCCGTTATCTTAGCTTCTACGAGTCTGAAATGAGGAGTCAGAGTTTTAAGATAGTAACTTCATTATTCTTGTGTATCCATAGATATAGGCAGTACACGTCACGGTTCAGCCGATAAAGGAGCCGCAGGGAATGAGGTAAATAGCGGCGTTCTAAGGTTTGTTTCAAATAATCTTGCTCCGCTGACATGTATCCCTCCGCGTGCTGCTGCCTTCCCCCTTTACTCTAATTGACTAATGCTTTCGGGGACGTAGGCGGTGAAAGGTACGACAAATCCAGTTCAAGGTAAGGTCAGCGATAACAGTAATATAAACAAATATGTCACCAATAAGGTAATCGCTCCTGGCACCGGCAGTCACACGAGAGGCAGGTTTGAAGCAAAGGATCCTCCCCTTTATTTCTTTTAAGAATTAACATGCACTCCAGACAAATTAACTCTATTGCGTAATATATTTAATTCATACGGTTATGAAAACACAAATTTGAAATTCTCTTCGAACATATTAAGATATATCATCTTAAATAACAAAGTCATTTTTACCGCACAGCAGTCTGTACCACTACGGCAACTAATGAGACCTGATTAGGTCACGTGAGCGTTAAGAGATACGGGGAAAGCTTATGTGAAGCAAGGATTAGATGCCTAAGTTCCCCTGCACTCTACTAATACATGTTCATTGATCTATGACCTGAACAATGTCATCATTTTATTTCACTAACCTATTCTATAAGTTGGTCAAAATTGTGTCCTTCAGGCAATTCCTAAAGAATATTCTGTGGATACTTGTGTTATTACTTCCTGAATGTCTTATATAATATGTCGAGAAGATTTTGTATTCCATTAAAATATTTGATATCGAGGTTTCAACAAAAATACATGCCTTGAGGCACTAGAATACAAAAACAGGAAGCATTTTAGAAAAAGGTCCGCGCATGTGTGTGAACAGCGTAACACACAATCTAAAATTCGATATATATCGAATATATATATATATATATATATATATATATATATAATGGTTCCTATTTAAGTTGAATAATTTCCAAGGATGAGACACGAAATTTTTCATGGATATATACCAACCCCAAACTGCACTTTACATAGCAAATTTTTCGACATTTTTTACTTTTTCAAAAAAGGCTCGGACGGCTTTAATTAAATTGTCATATATTATGAACATTTACACGAAAAATAAAAAGTATACATTGAGATTTTTGGGGGTGGGGAATAGCCTGTGAAGGCCTCTTCATTTGGAAGGCTGGTAAACGTTAAGTGATGTAGAAAACGTACTACACAAAATATATACATCTTTTTAAAGCATACCATTTATTTAAAATGAACTTTTTGTGGCATAAGCCATTTTAAATATATCCGTTATTATTGGTTCGAATTGTTCAATACTTATCAACCTCTTAATGTCCTGTCGACATTTAGTTGTTTTGGTGACGTTTTTGTTTGAATTTTAAGGCCAGCATGTAGCGTCTAATTTCCTGCGCCGTGTCGTAGTAGGCTTTGTGCATTGATTCCCAGGCACGGAAAGCTCCTGGGCTCGATTCCTCCCAAAGAGGTTGCGGATTTTTAGACCCAAGTATACGACAGGTTACCACTCAGCATCGTGAGGAAATTGAAGATTTACGATCGGTTGCGAACCCTGGTCTAGAAAGTAAACAAGTCCGGCTGAGGTACAGGATGCTGACCACATCTCCTCCCCGTAACAGGGCGCTGATGACCTAGCAGTTGAGCGCCCTTATATATAAATCATCATCATCATCATCATCATCATCATTATCATCATCTCCCCGTATCGGTTGGATGATCGCCCACATCTGCCTTGTCTATGTAGGGGTGAGTCCGGCAGTCGGGTTGGCCGGCTCTGGTTCGCTCTGATGCGGCTGTTAGGCCATGGGTTATATCATGCCAAATTCTAAAACATTTGACTGTCGCCATTCCCTTCGTATCATAACAAAATGTTTAGTGGAACTATTTCTTGGGTGCTTTATCCAGATTAAAATGAAGTAAATAGATAAATAAACTTTAGTAATCATAATGTATATAAATATTAGTAAACGACCAAAGATAGAGTGAAGTGGCATATGTGAAGTGACACATAAGATTTTTAAGAACAAGGATTCACCACCGTTGGGCTTATTGTGTTTATATCACGGAACAGTGCAGTGCACAAAATATTTAATAACAACAAATGATGTTTAATACAATTTAGGATTCAATGACATTGGATATATTATACCATTTAAAACACTACAAAATATTACACAATACAAAATAAATATCATAGTGAATATCTGTTCAACAAAGTGTATTATTATAAAACGCTATGTTTCTGGTGCAACTGTTTGGTGACACGTGACTGCTCAAGTCGCCTGAACATTTCCTAAGAAGGGCCAACATATATCTAATAAATTTCCAATAAATTTTCAATCCTGTTACATAATTGTAAACAGCAAGCTGTAAATAAATAACATGCAATACAGAAGTCACGCTCTGCGGAAAGTTACTTAACAGATAGCGCACAAATTAAAAATCATTGCATAAACCATGTAACTTAAGCAACAAAGCAACATATGAACTTACTGGGTCAGTGTAGATTAATCGGGTAAGGTCAAACAAAGATCAGCGGCAGCAAATGTAATCACGTGGCTTTTCTTACGTCACAGAGCACTAGACTTTTATCTCCTGTTATGCAACATGCCTAAGTCAAAGATTTTGTTATGTTTTGCGCCCGCCCTTGTGTTTATTTGAATTGGTTTATGTAAGTGCTTCCCCTGACGTCAGGCTCTATGCCCTGACTTAAGACACTCTTTAAAGCGTGTGCCATCCTTAAAATGGAAATTCCCCCATATTTTGTTGTTGTGCGCCTTACTTTTAGAAATTGCGTAACGGTGTTTATCGCGTTTGACTTTTGTGTCATTAGTTATGTAATGGGGATTACTTTTATTTTAGATCTAACTAAATGTGCCAAGAGGCAGCCATATTTTTGATTGGAGGTATTATGTCTTGCACACTTGCGGCATAGGTATGTTATTCGATCAAGAACTATCACTATGAAATAGCTTCTTTTCGATTCAATAAATTGTTTGCACTGTCATTTTGTGCATGAATATTAAACTGTTACAAATTGTAACTCCGCTGAAGGAAAATCGGGTACACTTCGTTTTCAAAATGTTTGGGTACTTTATTGAAAATTACCGATACCAGTTCTTTTATATAACTAACATTGTATCACATATATTAACCTTATTTCAGAAATTTTAAGATGTAAGGTATAGATAAGTATCTAAAGAATTATAACTTCGGGTATAATTAAGAAAGCATAAAAGAAAATCGTAACAGATGATCAAATTAGTGATTTTCAATTTTTGCGAAACATGTGTGGTGTGCACAATTAGTATTTAAAAATAATCAAATATTAAGCATAAGAAATTTGACCCAAGAAGGAGAATTTGGTAACAAGAAAGCATATTGGCGATTAACGAATATGAAACGATCTCAAAGAATTTGATACAAAGAATTTTCAAGAAGTCTTAGAAGGGTTTAAAGGAAATTGCAGGCCACGCCGTGGCTCAGTGGTTAGACCGCTTGGTTCTCACCAAGGCGGCCCGGGTTCGATCCTAGGTGACCGCAAAGTGAGATTTGTCGTGGACAACACGGCGTTGGGGCGGGTTTTCTCCGGGACCTCCGGTTTCCCCCGCCATCTCATTCCACCGGTGCTCCATCTTCATCTCATGTATCATCAGTGTCATCGCCTGCGGTGCCGTATGTAGTAAAAGCGGGCGTTAAACACTACACGCTAACACGCTAAAGGAAATTGCAGACATATTTAAAATTAAAGAATTTAAGGAGAATAAAACATCAATTGAAACCTCTAAAATGGTCAATGTATGATATATTAAATTTATTCTGTATGCTGGTTTAAACGGAAATCAATTCGTTGGAATATATCAAACAGGATGTGCATGTGTAGAAATATAATTTAATTGAAACATACCTATACATATTGACTGCATTTGGAAACTGTGTGATCTTGCTTACCTGCAAATTTAAAAGAAACACCATTATTAGTGAACATATTACATATTACCTTATTTGGGTTAGTAAATCTCTGTAATATATGCACACCAATAAATCTAGAAATTCCATGTTCATTCTCACAAAAGAGATTTAAAGTTATACTAGGATCTAGCACGACAGTATAACATTCAGTGTATCAGTGGCGGCTGCATACACGGTATGTCGGTTCAAATCCCGCCAGGACCATCTTCACTGAGTTTCTTTCTAGGTGTTCTTTTTATTATTTTTTATTATTATTTATTTTTAGGTCTATTATTTCATTTGATACATCATAAGTGCCCACCATCTATGATGCCGTATGTAGTAAGAAGGGTTATACAATACCAAAAATGCATAAGAGCGCGTGGATATTTTAACTTCTGACATCTTGCAGATATATTAGTCTGTTTTTCTTTAAATGCTAATGAACGAAATACACTCGCATAAACTCCGATTACAAGCCAGATATACCATGTTGTGTAATTCCCTTGCTTTCTCGTTATGTGCACGCATGGCAGTAAAAGTGGAGCTTATCTCTCGAAGATCGTAACTCTGAATATTGATGAGTATGGGAACAAGAATTAACCCTTGTGGTACTCCCATGAAAATTGGTCATAGAGTCAACTTAAATGCATTTGTACGTAGAAAGGAACTTAATATTTTCTCTGTATAGTTTCCAAACAATTGCATACTTCTTATTCATATGCTGTACAAGACTCAGATACATTTTTGCGTAAAACCATTATCTATGGAGTGTTTCATTGTCTTCGTAGAGCATTTCAAATATTATACTTTGGTCCTAATTTTTATGTTGCACTCCTTCAAATGTAGTATGGCCCTGTTTTAAGGAGCTTGGGCGCACATATTAGTGTTTTAAAATTTTATAAAATCCAAATGCTTAAAATGGCCTATATAAGGTTGTAGCATTTTCCAGAAGAATAGTAAGTTAGTCTCTTGCATATTATAATTTTATATATTACCCATAAGTATTTATTGATACCACTTTTAGTTTCTAAAAAGCGCTTTGATAAAAACAGAAAACCGTAGTTCCACAGAACGACATTGAATTGTCATCGAGGTCTTGAAGGAAATAGAAGAAATCGCAAAAATGAGGCAACATCGATGGGTTGCCAAGGTAACACGAGGAGTATCTTATCTTCTGCATCACATTAAATAACATGAAAGGAAAACCAAGGTGAAAGTTGTCGTACAGGAAAATATATTCTTTTGTTAAATCTCAGATTGCATAGCAAACTCCCTAAATTTGGAGGTTTATATTTAATTACTCAGATAGTAGAGGAACATAACAAATGTACTAGTTGAAAGTAAAGAACATGCCATTTATCTATCTCATGTTATAGAATTATGTCTTGAAAATTACATGTCCAAATTGGGCTCAATTCGAGTCCAGCCATTCCTGCAAACGTGTAATGAAACTGGCCGGAATTTCTTCAGTACTGGCTTGTTTCAGCGCTTATAGAGCCGTAATACGTCTAGTAAAGACCTGTTTAAAATAGCCCCACAAGAAGATGTCGGGAACTGTAAGATCAGGCGAGTGGGCAGGCCATGCAACTTCCAAAACTTTGAGATGAAGAACTTAAATTCATTTCTGAGGAACGTCATGCTGTTGCATGCCGTCTTGTTTGAAGTAAACATTCTTTGGGTCCATTCCAATTCCTCTGAGTCCAGGAATCACAAACGTCTGTAACATTGTTACGTATCTGTTTGAATTTACCGTCACAGATTGTCCTACGTCATTTTCAAAGAAAAACTTCCCATGATTCCAAACTGTCCAACACCACACCAGAAAGTTACAAAAACAAAAATCTATCTATCGTTCCCATCGTTCATAGATGTGGCATTACCAACAGTATGCCTTCATATTTTCCCAAGCCGTAGAATTAAAACTAGGGAATTTCCTATGCGCCTCCCTATACGAGTAACCTACTTACAAGGGAACTATTACTATGCCCATATCAGTACTCGCTTGAGAGTTTAATGACATCATCTCTGCTCTATGTGGGACCTCTGTGCCAAAAATCGCGTGCGGAGTATAGCTGGAAGTACCCGAAAATAGTCCAGAATACGTAGGAACATATAGGTATAGTTACACAGCATTGTGCGGGAGGGATTGTTTACCCCTGCGGGTACCGGCCTACACACAGGTAGGTATACGTGGAGCGCCGGCACAGAGCTCAAGGGGGATGTCCAGCAGCTACTTGCATGCGGCACTTTTCAGGTTTCAGCTTTGGGCGTTGCGGTTCTACTCCGCAGCAAATGTCTAGTGCACAGGCCCCACATAGGGCAGAGATGATGTCATCAAACTCTCAAGCGAATACAGGTATGTGCATAGTGATAGTTCCCTTGTTTAAAAATTTACTCTAAAGTGGATATAACAACAGAACAATGGCTGGGGTCCTGAGTTCGATTCCTGGTGGTGGGGGTGCGGAGTTTTCTCTGGCTAAGATAATTCAAGTATGAATGAGATGAGAATGCCAATGCCTGCGTGATCTAATGATTATAACCCAACGAATACGAGTTAACACCTTCGATATGTTCCAAAGGAGAACGGCCGCCGATATGGCCATTGCAATTAAAGGCGGGGTAGAAATGGACAACTAAAAAAGAAAATAATAAAAATAAAAAAACAGGCCAACATATTATGACTGCTGCAACATTACAGCAACTTCGGGATATATACTGCTTTCCACTGGGAGTAACGAATGTATTTGACATGAACTCAAGTGTTTTCTGATTTCATTATATCAACAAGGTCTAGAGTGCCTAGAAAAGATACTGTCTTGTGCTAACAGTGCTGAGATACTAACGTTGCACGGATCCTATGAAATATGTTTGTACACAAACAGCACCAATGCTGCTATCTCTATCAAATAAGCTTGCCCCGCTGACATGTATCCCTCCGCGTGCTACTGCCTTCCCCTTTACCATAATGGGCTAATGCTTTCGGCAACGTAGGCAGTGCAATGTACGACAAATACAGATCAAATCAAGGTAAACGATAAAAGTCATATAAGTAAATATGCCACCAATACAACAAACGCATCTGCTATCGTCAGTCATGCCGAGAGGCAGGTTTGAAGCAAAGAACCCTCTTCTTTATTGTTTTCCACACATGACCGTTTTTATTGTTTCCGTTTATTTTACTGTCTGTTTTCTGTAGTTTCACACATGTACACTATAAGATAAACACCCATGCCCAAGGCGGGACTCGAACCCGCGATCCCTCTACGCGTCGGAACGCTAAAGAATTTCGTTTAAGAGTTAACATGCATTCCAGATAAATTAAATCTGTTGCGTAATAAATTTAATTCATACTCGTATGAAAATATTAATTTGACAATTCTCATCCAACAAATTTAAGATATGCCATCGTGTTAAATAACGATCTCATTACAGCAGTAATTACAATCTATATCACGACAGCAGCCAATGAGAGGTGATTAGGACACGTGAGAATTAAGAGATACGGGGCAAACTTATTTGAGACATGTATTAATCCCACTCTTGATTCACAGAAACCCGGCAGGGCTTGCACCTTATTTAGAAAATGTAATTAAGATAAGCAATATTCATGCTGAAATTTTACAACTTTGTCATACGTAGTAAATGTCTATTTCATGGAGCTATTAATAAACAATAAATTCTGCCAAACCCGATGATGCATATCTTGCAGAATATTAATACAAACCTAAAACTAATTTATTTGTTATAAAACAGAAAGTGATAAAACTCCACATTTGTAGAAGGTTTACAACACTGTTACTTTATGCTAATAAGATAATTTGACGCATGAACGTTAGATATCTCTTTTATGTAATTAATCGTTGGTGGCAAAGCATTTCCAATTCAACTGGTCTTTCTGTTTGCTGCCGAAAGCAGGTCTCTGCAAGGTGCTTTCGATTTAACTGATTTTTCCTATGGCAACCTTGTGTGAAACATATGGTAAATAAAGAGAAATATTCGAAAAGTATCTGTCTTATTTTTCCGTAATTATACTATTATGATCATCATATAGGACACCAATAAGAGAAAACATGGGTCAAGTTTTATCACAATCTATGTATAATCTGATTCAAATGAAAACAATTCTTTTGGAAACATAAGAGAGAGGAGGGAGAGAGAGAGAGACAAAGGAAACTTTAGGGAGTTTGCAGTGACAGGAATCACCTTCAGGAGCACCCTTTAATGTTCCTCCACCAATCGGCATCCTAAGAGTATTCGGCTAAAATATTCCTATCTCTTCTCTTTCTTGCCTGCAGTATGTTTACAACATAATGTTTCTAATTTCAGACAGATTATAGAAGCATCATATGAAATGACATCAGGTGGCTGGGTGTTCGAGACCTTCATTGCAGCCTTGTCCTCAGGATACGCCTGACCTTGTTAACAGACGGAAGTGGAGTTCGCAATTTTGATATACTGCCCTTTAAGGGAGTGTTCTGTCCTCGTCCAATTCACATACTTGTGTGCAACTGTAAGCTTTCAACTACACAACTTCTAAGAAAATCTTATTTTGAGCCAGAAACAATAGAACATTAAAAATATTCGTCATACAAATATTAAAAACCATTTAACTGAACAAACTGCTACTTCACATTAAAATGGCCAAAGAGAAAACGCTAAGAATGGTTGTGTTTCGTTTATTTAATTCTTTATTAGTGCCTGACATGCTACGTTCACAACGAAATTTCCAGAGAAAAATGACTGTAAACAGTTGTAGCTCGCCTCAGTAGCCTAGATGATAATGTGTCTGCCTCACGTCCAAGAGGCCCCGAGTTCGAATCTTGGTTAGGTTGAGTTACCTGTTTAAGGCTTTTCCGGGGTTTTCCTTTATCCTGAAAGATGAATGTCAGGTAGCTCTAAGCTCCATGGATCCCATACTCATTTGAGCATCATTTCACCCATTTCATGCATCGCCCGATATGACAACGTTGGAAGACGCAAATTACAACAACAACAAAAAGGCTCATGAAATATTTGGTATTAATGAATTGCTGAAGAAACCAGCGCCAAATTTTCTTTGCACTTTTATTTTTATTACTCGTTGTATATATAAGACCCTTGTTTATTCTATATTGAACTTAGCTGTAAATTTCTAAGAGAAATCTTGTTTCTATTGATTCGACATAATATTTCATGTAAAACTGGGAAATGTGGTTCTTTAGGTACCACCTGGAATGAATGCTGCTACTGTTCAAAAAATGCCGCTATATTAAATGTACAGTTTCTTTCTCACTTACTTCCAAAACAACTGATGAAGCAGCAGGCGTGGTAATTCTTTAGAGTTTAAATAATCCTCAAAAGAATAGCCACTTATTAGAATTTTGAAGGGCATTCACAGGTGTCCTTTATTGATAAAAGTACCGGCTCTTTTCATGGTGATCTTTATTATTTATTCTAAGAGGAAGGAATTGCTTTCAAGAATTTTGAGTTTGGCTAATAGTGCAAGAATGTAACGGCGGACAGACACGACAGAGTCAAAATTAGAAATGGTTACCAAGATATGGAAATCTTGCATGAGCAGAGTGTAGCGACAACAGTGTTACAAAACACGAAGCAATACATCTGGAAAAAATCCAAAGTTTAAGGTTTTCCATCAATAGCTTTAATTTTGTTACTATATACTCAGAACATAAATCAAGAAGTTTTATGACTTAATTATGACATAATATTGATATGTTTAACAAACTATGGCAAAACGATATTAAGATATTTATTTTTATTCATAATTAATCACTTTTTGAAATAGTAATATGAAGTGCTCTTGGATCTGATGTTTTATCTTATCCCTCCAAGTTTTTAATTCGAGCAACAAATGTTTTTCAGCATTTCTTTCTCCAGTTTATTTATTTTTTATATTTTTTATCAGTTCATGTCATCAAATGTTAAGTCTTATCGGTCAATGGGTGAAATGAAGCAAAAATAAGCCCAGGGCCGATAGAGCTTAGAGATATTCGAACTAATCTTTCAGGATAAGGGAGATCCCCGAAAAAAACCTTATCCAGATAACTCACCTTGACAGAGATTCGAACTCGAAAGTTTGTACACTGTATGTACAAACTATATGCTTGCTGCATACAGTCAAACTGCAGTACAATCTAGCCAGGTCATTTTTGTATTAAATTGTAGATTAAGGATAACGCCATTGTCATATTATTATCATTACGTTTTAAGTATCTCACAAAAGGGCGTATAATTGGAAAAGTTAAAAAGCTTGAATCTGTTTTTGTGTGTAATTTACGTCCTCCAACATTAAGATATATCGGACGATGAATGAAATGGGTGAAATGATGAGTCCAGGGTCCATAGAGCTTAGAGTTACCCGACATTCGTCTTTCAGGATAAGGGAAACCCCCGGGGAAAACCTTATCCAGGTAACTCACCCTGATCGAGATTCGAACTCAGGACCTCTTGAACGTGATGCGGACACGCTGTCATCTACGCTACCGAGGCGGGCAAAACTGTTTTAATAAGCACTAAACTTCCATAAATAATCCTTGTTTATTTCCTCATCTACTAACCTATAATGGTTATCTAGAGTAAGTATTATATTCCATTATCAAGATCTAAAATTCAAGCGAAGGGCTTGGATGTATGTAACGGAGGTAGGTAGATGACTCCACGGTAATGTGCGAGGTTAGCTTTCGGAAGGTCTAGACGGTCATCCTGGTCATGACGTTTTGTAGCTTTCCCTGGTTGATAAGACGATTAGATTCATTCACTGGTATGAAGTCAATTTATGTTTCGTTTATAAATAACACTAACATTTTAGTATTCAGTGATGTAGCAGATGTTGCTATCGTAACATATAGTTTTATAATGGATTCCGGCCCATGTAATGTCACGCGCGTTTACTTGAGAGGATTAATTCCCAAAGACAGAATTACACATATTTTCCAAGTTTTATAATGGTCTGGATTATAATTTGTATTTCTATAAATCTCTTCATCTTTGGATAGGATGTGGATGCTGTAGCCTGAATTACTGCTTTAGAACCATTCTAAATTGCAATATTCTTGCAAAGTTGCAGTCAAATAAGATTGTTTTGGAGCGAAAGATAAATAGCTAAAACTTCAACATAAAAAATGTGTACTATTTCCTCCAGCATGTTTGTAGAAAGCGAAGAGTCTACACGTTCCACCATCTCCAGCTCCATGTTCATCTACAGAGAGCCATCTGCATAAATATGTGTCCAGTTTACAGAAGGGTAATTTGTGTGTATAGTTCCTAAAGCTAAAGACTTAGCCATGTATAAGTTTATCGTTTTTAAATGAAGTTATTTAAATTAAATTATAATTAATGTTGAAATTATCAATCGTGTTGATACCGTATATTATGTTCTTTTTCTTCTTTGTATTTTTAATTTTTCTATTAATTTTGCTACTTGTATAAATCCAACTTGAGTTTTCATAGTTAGGTTACTGTCTACCAACGCAAAGAAGCTCCCTGAAAGGAACTTGCCCCCTTACACAGTGTGACAAAGACAGCGAATATGTGTGACAGAGAACGCATGCTACACAAGAAGCAGAACTGTTAAAAAACATGCACCCTATTCACTCTGTACACTAAAGCCGAGAAGATTCATTCACAAAAGTAAACGCCGTTAGAATGTTTTTGAATGTTCTGTAACATAACTGACATGGGGTGTCATAAACTACCGAGGGAGGATGTAGGAACCTTTTCCAACGTCTCTGCATCTCATTCCCCGGAAACTTTCTTTCCTTTGGTATACTATAGATATTTGATATGTTGCGCATTTATTTGAATCTAGGAGTCATTTTGGTTTCTCATGTGTAAATAATGCTTTTAATTCAAGTTCTGTTATAACCGGTTCCTTAGAAGTGATATTATGTAGAGCCATAGAGTACTACCACACGCTATTGGTCGATTTGCGAGTGTTCCCGTTTCATCGTCATAGCTGTAGGTGCATATTTTTGCTAACGAAATACGTTTATAAAGGCTATAAAATATTAAAAGCTTTAAAATTCATCCTCAATAGAAACGGAAGTATGTACGTCACTATTGTAAATTCACCAAACAAACAAAAATAATATTAGTCTGGAATATGGCAGTTATTATGTGTTTTAAACTAAAATGATTTTGTTCTAAATATGACATTTGAAACGTTCCAGTCGAAATGGACCCCACGAATGCCGATTTGACAGTGTGTCTGGCCACGTGTGCAGTGTATCAACGGTTACGTAACCAAGTTACCGTTCTCACATAGTCGAGCAAGGTAGCGGAGCACGTCTAATTGTTCGGCAAGGTAGAACAACAACCGGAAACGACGTTGCTTTTGAGAGCTGAAACAGGGAACTCCAGAACTCCCTTGTGGTTGGCTTTGTGCTTCTTGGGTAAACTAGTCACATTTTCTGAGTAAAGACGCACGACTCTCTAAATACCTACACGTTTGGAAACATTCCTTGGCAGATTTTTAAGTATTTAAGTATTCCAGTAAATGCACAGTTATAGTATTCATAAAAATGTCAGGCCAATATGGATGGTCGGATTAACATAGATTTTTTGCATGAATTTTAAGAGATCTATAAGTTTAAATCAATTAATTTTTCTCACTGGAGTGCAAACTGTGGTGAGTATGAAATTACTTTGTTTGAAAATGTAATCGAAAATTCAATAGGTTTCGTTATGTGTAAAACCTTGTAAACCGTACAAGGATATTTTATATGTGAAAATTGGTAAAAAAGTGCAATAATTTCATATTTTTTAATGGCATGCGGCTCTTTAAACTGTGTTACGTGACGATTTCAATGGCTAAGTGGACGTGATGCTTTAAATCAGTTATCTTGGTGATTCTCGCGTGGTTTTTTTTTTTTTTTAATTTTCAGCGCTTTTCAAGGTATAAATTACTCCACATTATGCAGTTTTCATATTGGAAGCTTGAAAAGTTTATACTTGGATAAAAAAAATACCAAAGCATGTTTATGTGATGATTTTTTTGTGTCACCAGAGTTTGTGCAATTAAATAACAAACATTATATTTTACAATGAAATATTAAAAATTAATAACATTAGAATTGAATAATCTTTTCGTCCTAAACCAAGGGTTAAATTACAATTTCATCTCAAATTTACTAATAATGTATGAGTATAGCTTACAAATATCATTTTTCATAAACTAGAATTGCATCTTTTGGATCATTTTAATTAAATGACATAAAACACCATAAACATATTAATACCAAAAGAACTATTTTGAACAAAGGTCAAATTGCTGAAAATTGCTGTGTGAACTACTGTTAATACAACAATAATTTTGTTAAAGTTTCAAGTCAATCCAAACAAAATTGATTTTTCACATATGGTTATTCTTAAAGCTATACAAATTTTCTTTTAACATTTTCATAAATCTATTATGGCATTCGATCTGTTTTACGCTGATTAATATAAATACTCGCGTCTCAAAATTCTTATAACGAAATTTCAGATTATTCCATTTGTTTTGTAGTGGAAGTATATTTTTGTTTTAAAATCGACCATGATGTTGTTCGGAACTAAATACAGAGCTTGGGTAGTAAAACTGCATTTTGCATGCCAAAGTGTCACATCACTTGAGACAAAGTAAGGAGCATGTGGAATGTAGCTGGTGATAAATGTAAGAACAATGCGGGTACAATGTCTGCCGCGTAACGGGTTCGCGAACTGGTGTGCTATTATGTTTGACGCCCCCTTGCAGATTTCTTACCGCAATGTTTCCGTCTCTGGGACTGTGTAGTAACCAGACTAAAATCGGTTCATCTAGACTCCTACTTTCAAGTAATGCCAATTTCAGAAACATCTATGTACATAAATATTTAACTAAAATTGCCTAAATATGTAAATCAATATGAAATTAAGAAATGAAATGTAAAATCAAGCATTTCATTTCTTTTCCACAAAATTGAAGTTCAAAGATCTTCAAATGCATTGTAACCAATTTTGTTCTCCGGTAACATATTGAAAGGCAAAAGTCTACCATTGTAGCTTTTAAGTTACATTGGAATAGAATGCACAATTAATTATAATATACTCATCCAAATGCTCTGTTATCATCTGCAGTCTTCTGTTTGGAAACAAATATATTTATATGCAGGGAGAGAGAGAGCAAGAGAGGGATGGGGAGTGAGAGAAAAGGGATAACGAAAGAGAGAGAGCAAGAGAGGGATGGGGAGTGAGAGAACAGGGATAACGAAAGAGAGAGACAGAATATAAACAAAAGTATAGAGTGAAAGAGAGAGAAGGAGAGGGGAAGAGAGTGAGAAAGGGGTATGGAAAGCGAGAAAAGAGAGATGGGAAGCGAAAGAAAGAGAGAGGCGAAGAGACAGAAACAGAAAGGGAGAGGGGGAGAAATACATAAAGAAAAAGGAAGAGAAAGATGAAGGAGAGAAAGAGGAGAAGAGAGTTCGGAAGAAAGAGAGGGAGGGAGAGAGAGAGAGAGAGAGAGAGAGAGAGAGAGAGAGAGAGAGAGAGAGAGAGAGAGAGAGAGAGAGAGAGAGAGAGAGAGAGAGAGAGAGAGAGAGAGAGAGAGAGAGAGAGAGAGAGAGAGAGAGAGAGAGAGAGACAGTTTGCCCAACTGCAATCGCAAGAAATCAACGGTGTGAATGCACAATAATACAATATTCAAAGTATATTCCCTCATGCTACAGTATCAAATAATAAACAATAATAATAATTCAAAAGAAGCACAAAACTATTCGATATGATGTGCATAATAACTATGTAGAAATGTGACCTTATATAACATGGTGTACAGTATATGAAATTACTCCAAATATGTAAATAAAAAGCTTTATTTCTACACACTATCTAATTTATATCTGGATATCAATTCTTTTTTTTTTCGTTTCCGTCTCAGTTTCTGGAGATACATTGGTTATATGCTCGTCTTTTTTACAATGTAATTTCAAGTTATCGAAGTTATTCTGCTTGTTATTCATCTTTTAAGCAGACAAAGCAACCGTTTCTCAGGTTAGAGGTTCAAAAACATGGACGTGGCACTGCCCGTTTGGAGGCTTAACGTTTAAATTGAACTTCTCGTGAACACTTGGTGGATACGTGAGCAGAGGCAGGTTTTGGAACGGTTCCTTGTGCGGTTCCTTTTTCCATAGTACGATCGTGAGTATTTATTGAACCAATATCAGCATTACGTTACAATGCAGTTAGTTTATTGTGTGAGTTGTTTTCACAGCCCCTCTTCCAAGTTCCCATTGAAATCATTTCACCAATCGTATTCAATTATGGTCTTGTAATACACATGCAAGTATATGACATGCAGTTTTGGAGCATATAATCAGGAGCATAATGGAAAATGATGGACGTGAACTTCTTTATACTGATTTAAGTGAGCAGTAATTATTATAAGCATTTACATGAAACGCGGCATATTTATTGTGATGCAACTGCTATAGCCCGAGCTCATCTGGAGGAAGGCGCTGACCGATCGACTGGCCGGCTGAAGTGATAATAATCTCTCCCAAAGTACACATCAGAAGCGCTATCGGGAGATGACAGAAACCTTTCTTCCAGCTTGCCATGATTACTAGAACTCTCTCGAGCGTGAGTGCTACTACTGCGAGAGATTAGAGACAACTTGTGTTCCACTCACCAGCGGGGGAAGGAAAAGAAAGATGAGGTCGCTTTGTGCGTACTTCATAAAGTAGCTATGTCGCGAAGAAAAGTGAAGTGATAAGGGAAACTGAAGTATATTACATTAGCGAAGTGATGTCATTCAAAATTGAACCGGATCACATTAGTGAAGTGACAGTGAGAATTAAGTGAGGTGACGGGGAGTATATAACTAAATGAAGTTACAGTGAAAACTGAACTAAAGCATATTAATGGAGTGACTGAAAATTAAACTAAGCTACATTAGGGAAGGGATGGTGTAAATTGAACATTCATATTATAGCTGTTTCAGGTGGATATGAATTCGGGTGTGCATGGCAGAAAACAGAATGTGAGGGGAGGAGAACAGGATGGCAAAAGCGTCTTGCCACTTGGAATAGAGCAAAAATGATAACCTGAAGCTGCAAAGAGAGAATTAATTAAAATAACTATGGAGCAAGACTTTCTTGCTCTTACGATTATGCCCAAGTACTCTTTGACGTACTTGGTGTTATTTTGGAACGGTTATGTGAAATAACGTTATTATTTTTCTTCATTGGAATGATCAGAACTTTGATTTAAAAAGTAACCATGTTTCCCAACTCTAGTCACGCTGAATATATTCATTCTGTGCTGAACACTTTCCACGCATTTTTTGACCTCACAATCAGGTTGTTTGTCTCTTGTATGGATATAAGAAGTGTCAATAATAACAATATAACATTTAAAGAATGCAAACATGTGTCACTCTGTAGATAGATAATTTAGGGGTTTGCTTCGTTCTACACGTGCAACACATAGCATCATAAAATAGCAGCATGCTAGTGCACAAATCAATACAAAAGAAATACATTCATTTTTATTAATATAGGAACGAATTATACGTTTGCTGAAAAGCTATATCCTGTTTCTCACGCAATGAATTCATAGAAAGCGCATAGGAGCCCTGTCACATCTCCTCATAGCTAGCAGGCATTTTGGCAAATAAATGAGAGACGAACTACATGAATAAAGTAAACTCGAGCAATTTATTTCACTAACAATGAAATTCTAAAGCGTATTCGTATCCAAATTAAAAGATAAAAAGTATTGAAAAAATCATAAACTGAAATCATTCACGAGAGAAAGTGCATCCCAGAGCACGGTGATGTGAGAAAGCGAAACAGAACCTGAGATTACCACAATGAAAATTCTCCATAATTTGAACAAAGCTGCAGAAATAAAGGTTATTCCACTTTCATTACGTGTCTGAGTAAACAAGTAAGTCAACAGTGCAATGTCGAGTAACTTGGCTGCTTCAGTGGCAGTAATCGCTTATGCAGGTAGCAACACCGCTCGACCTTTATTTGTAAACAGAGACCTTCTGAAAATGATGCTTGAAAAGCTTAGCCTACATGTTGAATAACCGGCTTTGATGAATAAGGAATTAATGTTCCGTTACTCCTCATGTTAGCACTTCGTATTTGGCAGTAGGGAAGCTTTGCTTGATAAACTCTACTTTACCTGTGGCAGTTTAAACACCAAAGGAGAGCCTGCGGGTTAAACTGACAAAATATTGAGGGAGGAAAAAAAAAAGCAAAACTGCGTGACAACTTAATTACTTTGAGAGAGCAAACTCTGCTTCTTTGGCCTCCTGTAGCATGTATGTAAAGGAATGGACATAAAACACGACTTTCAAGAGAATGCTTTAATAAAGCATTGAGAGTGAAAACTCCAGTGTGAGGGTTAAATAAAGCAAAAATTGACAGATTTCAGAATATATTCAGAAACACAGCTTATGCAAGAGCCTAAAGCGCGCCTAAGTCGAGCGCACAGCCACCACGTTCTCAGCCTCTGTCCAAAGAGGATGTAAAATGGTTAGTGTGCTTTAACTGCCTAGTCGCTCACAATAGGCTAAGTTTACGCCTCATGGAATCTCCACAGACAGCAATACCAAGGATACGGATAGGATTGCCATCAGTAGGATAGGAGTAGGAGAACACAAACGATAGGGCCTCCGGAAACCTGGAGCAGAGCACCGCAGGCACGCCGTTTGGTAGTAACTGATCTCTGGGAGGGAGAGATGACGATATAACCAAGTTCAGGCGATTTGCGTTAGTAAAAACGGAGCCCCTAACGACTCTAAATCGAAGAACGTATCCTGGTGCCGGCTAGCTATGGGTTAGTCCCGTTTCTAGGAAACCTCAACAGAACCGCCAAAAGTCAGGGCGGTTCCCCTCTTCCGCTGATCCTTCAATTCTGAAACAGATAAAAGGAGATGATGGTGACAGGAAAGATGGACCACACCAGCATTCGCCTATCTCTAGCCTGATGGGGATCAAACTTGGAACGTCCTGAGTGAGAGCCTCTAACGTTACTACGTCATACAGAAGATGCTAGTACAACGATTATTTGTAAGTTGTGTTTAGGTCAGCTATTTTGGAAATGATAACTGGATCTAGACTGACTGAAGAAATCATTAACGGGCTACAATGAAGGAGATATTATGAATGTGTGGAAGTGTGATATGCATTTGCACCAACCATTAGGTAATGAAAACGCATAAAGGAAGAGCTGATCACCCAAAATGAGCCTCATCCCCAAGACGCTTACACAATTATCCGTAATTCCCCTATTTATCGGGGCCCCCTTCCACTCCTTCAGGAAGATGCGATGACGAGAGATTGTTTTGCTTGTTGGTAAGAGATGCGGGTGGGTGTAAGGATTTCCCATCAGACTAACGGCCGAGTCAGTGAATCCTCATGCCACAAATTTATCAGGAATTAATAAAATAAATGTTATACTCTAGTAGTACTAAACATGTAGTTTATTTTATACTAATACATTTCGTTTATTTTCCCCGCAAAAATCACAATAATCAAATTTGATTTTTAATTATATTTTTCTTTAAAATCCGACTACATATAACACCTATTTACTTAATTTCGCGTTATTTAATACTGAATTTCTATTTTTAAATTACTCTGTAGGTATCAAAATTATAGTGAACTAACACTTTAATAACTAATTCCCCAAAACTAAAATGTTTCATGTTTAAATATTTGCAGCCTCCATAAAAAGTAGAGGAATTAAACTTTCATCACATACTCCCAAAATTTGGGCATGATAACATAGATTTTTCTTAATAATGCTATAAGAAATATTGATTATAGAATACCATTTTCTTGTGTAGGACAGTTGTTTAAAATATGGAAAATGAAAAGCCGGAAAATCTTTTAATAAATACTCATGCCACTTTTATAGCCTTCTAAAAATATGTGGTAGAAATTTCAGCCTCCTACACTAAATGGTTATTGAGAAAAAGGGATATATAGGCATATGGGCATTGTTAACTTGGTTAGGATTGATCATGGTAAACCCCATTAAATGTTTGAGAGATCTTTAAATATATTGCAGATATCTCTAAAGATTTCATAGAATTTTTCTTCATAAGCATCTGTGTTAAAAACTCTGGTCTTTACATCATAATCTCTCACCGGTTTCTTTTGGTCTGAATTTGGATGACAAATATTCCTCCGAGTTCTTATATACCGATAAGCAGAAAAAAGATGTTTTTCCCCTCAGAGAATAAATATACTGAAAGGAAAGATAAAAGAAATAGAACTCCAGATATCTAAACGATCTTGGATATTTTTTCCAAATATAAAGTAATATTATGATCAAATTTGAAGATTCTGTTCAAGGAATGTATCATCCATTTGTGGATTTTGTCAGTGTTTGGAATGCGTTCGGAATATTTATCATCATCATTATCACTTTGCCACTGGCTTAGGTCCTCAGGCCAATTACGGATATCAGTGATTTCTTTCGGAAATCCTTGGTCTTTGAAATCTCCATCTACGTTTTGGAGTCAGTCTTGTTTACAGTGCTTAATTTCATTTACTATATTTCCCTAATCTAAGAATTACCTTTCCAATCTGATTTCGTGAAACCAAGAAGTGGTCGTAAAAAATGCATTTGAACAGCTTCCAACTGTTTTAATTCTCTACTACTTTATGTGCACATTTAGCCTCTAAATCGAAGTGCTTTTGATGTAATGTTGCAGATTTTTTAAATTTTGTAATTATTAACACCTATTTGTCAAAGTGTTGTTTAAATATTCCATGTATTCCATTACATTTCTGAAGTTGTATATCTTGATCAATATTCCGAAATTATATGTCCAAGACAGGTAAAATTGGTTACTGGCCGAATTATTTTATCGTTTAACTCAATCTTAACTGGAACTTTATTTTTCCCTGCATTTCTATATATTTAGTTTTCTCATTGTTGATGTTTATGGAGTGCTGTTAACCAATATTATTCTAATTATAAGCTGCTTGCTCTAACTCATGTCCTAACGTGCTTGCTATAACTTGGCCATCGGCATATAAAATGCTTTGTCATACTGCGGTTTAGTTCTGAATCTTTCTCAAATGGAGGAAATTCGGGAAGTAACCTGTTACTTTGAAATGAGCCTACGTGACCATCCGTGCATTATCACACATCGATAAAGTGATTCACCTAAAATATGTGTAAGGCTTACGTAACACAGCTGAATCAGTTAAAACCGGAAATTTGGACTTTGTTTTCTGCCATTACTGTACACAATGATATAGAATTGTCAAGCTTAGCGTTCTGAATAACAAAAATATCATCGTTACTCTTTACTCTTTTTTACAGATAAGCTACTTTGTCAGGAAGAACTTGACAAGGACGTTAAGTACTAAATAAAGTTCATCCACCACCTAAAGATAACCTTCTGGGACAAAGAACATTCCTCCATTGTTTTGCTTTAAAAGCGTTGCATCATTGATCTTTCTGTAGATTTGTAGCACTTAACTGCACGTTGGATGTGTTTCCTATTGTGCAATGTAAAACATATGCAACTGCAAAAACAAAAGGTGTAATAGTTATTTTCCTGATTGCTTTGACAACTATTACTATATACTCCGAGTATAACACTTGCAGAAGTGCAAACAAAGTTTTAATGAGCTGTGTAAACTTTTCAGATATTAACTTTAATATTCATAATTAATCGCTCATTGATACAGTAATACGAAATGTTCCTTGAATCCTTAAGTTTATCACATTGCTCCCAAGTTTTTAATTTGAGCTTGATATATAAATGTAAACAAATCTTTGTATATATATTTTTTAAGTTTCATTTCATTTGAGAGAAGTTATTGATGATTTATTGAATTTTTCTAAATTTTCCTCGTAATTAATCTTATCTGAGCTGTTTCATTTATTTTTAACTAGCCAACAACAATTTTAAATCCTCGATTCCTGAAGCTTTCTTGAAAATTGTTATAAGCTGTGACTAAAGAGCATTTTGAACAGTGAAAATGTTAAAAAAATAGAAGTGAGAAAACGGAATTTAGAGTTCAACATGGTGCTTTACCTCAAAGTTACAGGATCAACTTCTAGCAGTATGTGGCTTTACAACTTTTACATTAAAAGCTCAAATGTTAGCATGAAAGTACAAGGTAAAAGTATACTAACATGAAAAAATAAATAAGTGTATATTTTTTACCAAATTTTACCAATGCGTTGCTATCAAGTTGCCTTCTGAGGTTCGAAGCTTCTGTCTCATTTACTCCGTTAGAACACACTAATATGTGAGGTCGTTCATTTGTAAGTTTGGTCCACGTGACATACATTGACCAGTTCAAAAGAATCATTAGCATCACTGAAATTAATATGAAAATATTAATTAAGCGTGTCGTTCATCTCAGAGGGTCTAATAGCTAATAAAATAGCTATAGCTAATATAAATAAAATAGCTATAATATATAATATATAATAAAATAGCTATAGCTAATAAAATATTTTTAAACTGACTTCTAGGTCCTTGGAGTTTACTGCCGCTATTCATGTCACTGTAAAGAGAGACAATTAACATGCATGTGTTGAACTGACCTGCATGACCTTAGTAAATGTCGGTCATCAGTAGCCAAACGTAATGAACAGTAAATGCGATATTGTAAAGTAATAAAGAAGAAGGATTGATAGTTCTAAACTTAATATTTGAGTCCTAAAAACAAATTTCATGAATAAAAACATAAAATATTGGAATATAGAAATCCGTACGAGGGCATTGCACATTTTAATTTTGAATTGCTACTTAAACGTTTATTAATTTTTAAAATTCCAACAATCGCATATTATTGAGAAACAATAACATGTTTACAGGGATGTGTACGTACTAAATGTCAATGTCCATGATGCAAATAATGGACTTTTACAGAAAAATAAGCCAATATTAATTTTAATACCTAGTAGTAAAAGGAGAGCCTAATTTTCTTTGTACGCCACTGCATTTTCTAAAATAGATCCAAACACTTGGAAGCTTTGAATAAATTATCATTAAGACCCGGATTATGACAGCAAGTTGCACTATAGGCATTACTAACTTGAGCATAAATCATAATGGTCCCAGATTATGAAAATGCATGGTCAATAAGTCATGTTTACTTAACTTGTGTCATTTCCTATTTTTGGACATTTTTTTCTCGATTATACGTTATTATTTTGTCACGATCTGTTGTTTGCATATTTATTTAATCATCTTCATTTTCTGAGATGTCACTTATTAATGATTCGAATTGTTCAATAATCCGTCACATTTTAAAACCCTAACGATATTCAGCTGTTTGTCGCTACTACGTAGAAAGTATATGGAACTTTAATGCCAGTACAAAGCGATTTGATTATCACTGTTCCACTTGTATCTATAACGAAGTGAGCAATGCAACTGTTTTTAAGGTTTACTTTTATTAAAATGATGCAGGTAGGAAAATATGTTTTCACGGGAAAGATTTGCATATCCACGAATAACCGATAACGGATAAAGTCATGTGGATGCCACACGTAAGATTTTTTTTGGAAACAGTAGCAAACGTTGTACATGTCAACTGAAATTGGCAGACGTTTATTACCTCAACAGCACATGTGCATATTAACATTTGGATGTTACAAATAAAATGTGAATGTGCATGTAGATGGCTGATTTTAAAATAACTTCACCTTTGGTAGGTTCATTTTTTTTTTTTTTTCACAAAGAGCTGTTCCGTCCAGCAGATCAACAAGAGGATTAGTCGTTATCAGTTGGGCTAGGAAATAGAGGACCTATAAATTTGAAAAGAACCCATAAAAAACCTAACAATGTCCCAGTAAGGAACTAAAATTGACGTAAAGAAAGGACACCTACTAATTAATAAATTAATTTTCAGTTAGATCTTTAATGAATAAGTTTGAAAGTTCAACATTCTCGGTCAGGGTGAGTTACCTGGATAAGGCTTTTTCCAGGGTTTTCCCTTATCCTGAAAGATGAATGTCAGGTAACTCTAAGCTCTATGGACCCTGGACTCATTCGAGCATCATTTCACCCATTCCATTCATCGTCCAATATGACTTAACGTTGGAGTACGTAAAACTACAAAAAAAAGCATTAGGCATTCTGGCAAAAGAGATTGAAATCATACTTGGCTTAACTACCCTTGGGTTACAAAGTTCAAGTTCACAAAGCTTACCTTAGTTGGCGTTGTATTCATCATTCACGTTGTGAAAACACTGAAAAACTTCTCTTTACGTCAACAGATGTCATTGCACTTGAAACGAGTGAAATCTTGTGGAGAAAAATAACGGAATATTACTAGGTTCTCTGCTGACGCTAATGACTTGAATGCTATTGAAAGGGTCCTCTCAAATGTTACCTGCTGTAGCCAGTGTCAGAGTGCATAATAGTTCAAAGACGTTAGAAATTACGCTACAATGTTGAACAGGAAAAAGAAAGTTGAAAGAAGTTAATTACAAAAATTGTTAAGCGAAAGTAGAATAGGTACTATAAAAAGGACCTTTAAATTGAAAATAAAAGGGCAAAAAATGCAGATAAAATTTTTAAAAACGGATTTGAAAATAAAAAAAAAATATATATATATAAAAGGGCAAGAAAGGACAAATAAAAATCCTCCATTTTCAGGCCTATAGTGACTAATAATTAACATACATGTTGGAACTCATCTTCAGACATTAGCGGAAAAAAAAAAATCTTTTTCTCAACTTACGAGCCTAGTTATCAGTGGATGTTTTTTGTAACGTAGAACCAGTTCATTGTTAGAAACATGCAAAGCTCAGTCTACGCGTTTATAACTTTGGTTATAACACAGTATTAAGGAAAATTAACAAACGAAAAAAAAAGTGGGTGTGGAGGTTGTTTATATTTATGGATTTTTTTTTTTTAAAAGAAACACGATGATAGGACGAATTTTCATGTAGCAGGGATGCAATACGCATATAAGGTTTTTTCATCAAAGCGATATTGTACCCGTGAAATTTAAGAGTTTTTCAACACATACTGCCGTGTTTATTGGAACTATATTCGGATACGCAACAGGTAATTGAATTCGCTAAAGCAGGTTTAAATAAAGGACTTCTAGGATGGCAGTTTGCGACCTGGACTCTAGAACGGGATTGATCGCGGTTACGTAGGCAATGCTTCAGAATTAATTATTCCACAAGGAATGTAGTTGCATGGTAATTAAATAGCTCCAATTCCATACCTGCACCATCTCCAGATTAAAAACCGGTTCGTGACATTGTACTTGCTAATTATTATGGAACATGGCTCTGAGAAATGAGAATCTCCAGTATTTTCTGTTCAAATAATGCCCTACATTAGTCTTTCCTTCAAAATACTCCTGCTGAGGTAAGAACCGTAACGATGTAGGGGAAGTTTAAGCGGTTTGTTTCGTAAGCAGGGATTTTCCAGCTCATGAGTAAGTCGTTCTTATATTTTCTAGGGATTGGAAGCTCGAGAACTGGACATGAGTATGTAAAACCCTATACATTTAAACCCATTAATACGTCACTTTATTATTATTATTATTATTATTATTATTATTATTATTATTATTATTATTATTATTATTATTATTATTATTATTATTATTATTATTATTATTATTATTATTATTATTATTATTATTATTATTATTATTATTATTATTATTATTATTATTATTATTATTATTATTATTATTATTATTATTATTATTATTATTATTATTATTATTATTATTATTATTATTATTATTATTATTATTATTATTATTATTATTATTATTATTATTATTATTATTATTATTATTATTATTATTATTATTATTATTATTATTATTATTATTATTATTATTATTATTATTATTATTATTATTATTATTATTATTATTATTATTATTATTATTATTATTATTATTATTATTATTATTATTATTATTATTATTATTATTATTATTATTATTATTATTATTATTATTATTATTATTATTATTATTATTATTATTATTATTATTATTATTATTATTATTATTATTATTATTATTATTATTATTATTATTATTATTATTATTATTATTATTATTATTATTATTATTATTATTATTATTATTATTATTATTATTATTATTATTATTATTATTATTATTATTATTATTATTATTATTATTATTATTATTATTATTATTATTATTATTATTATTATTATTATTATTATTATTATTATTATTATTATTATTATTATTATTATTATTATTATTATTATTATTATTATTATTATTATTATTATTATTATTATTATTATTATTATTATTATTATTATTATTATTATTATTATTATTATTATTATTATTATTATTATTATTATTATTATTATTATTATTATTATTATTATTATTATTATTATTATTATTATTATTATTATTATTATTATTATTATTATTATTATTATTATTATTATTATTATTATTATTATTATTATTATTATTATTATTATTATTATTATTATTATTATTATTATTATTATTATTATTATTATTATTATTATTATTATTATTATTATTATTATTATTATTATTATTATTATTATTATTATTATTATTATTATTATTATTATTATTATTATTATTATTATTATTATTATTATTATTATTATTATTATTATTATTATTATTATTATTATTATTATTATTATTATCATCATCATCATTATCATTATCATTATGATCATCATCATCGCACTTTTACGTAGTTTTAATTTCTTCGACATCAGTTTTCTTATCTAGTAATTTTTTTCACTAGAACGTATTCCAACTGATGTTTTAACCCAATTATTTGCAGGTTTCAGTCACGAGGTATGCTTCCTTTTTCTCTCTCCTCCCACTCCGTGGTGAAAGTGAAGTAGCAAAGAAAGAAAGGGGTCCTCAGCCACACCTTTTCAAACGCGGTCTTGACCTTCATATCATCTTCACTCAACGCAGATACGCAATATTAGTGAGAAACTTATTAAGCCAATTCGTATTACTGTTGTTTATCCCCCAAAACGGAATAGCCCTGACGACGATGAAGAAGATGGAAAGAATATGTTGTATAAACGAGTATGCAAGGAAACACCGTGAGAACAGGAAGGAGAGAAGACAAAATTCCATTTACGTCAGCACCTAGGTGGGTGCTATTTCGAAGTTTTCCTGAAAAGGTTGCTAAATTCGGGACGTATTGTTGAACGTCTAATCTGGAACACAATAAAGCTGTAAGGGGCTTAGTTTCATTTTTTCCTCCTTTCTTTTTTGATCTTCTATCTTCAACATACCCTGTTTGCCGTGTGCAGACGGGGGGGGGGCAGCTTATAAAATAGGTGCTGTCCTAATGGAAATAACAGATGAGGCCCGGGTTCCCGGTCCTACGGGGCTGGGGCTTATGGGAAGTAGACCTCGGCGAGTATATCTTCAACATACGATTCTCTCACTGAAAGCCACTTCTGAGGCAAGAAATAATGATGTCAATTGGAAACAAGTATCTTTTCTCTCTTTTCGTGCCAGGACCACAATAGCAGGGTTTGTAAGATAAATTTAGCGTATTTAGTTCAAACAATTAGATTAAATTAACTAATGCAGGGTTGTGATCTTATTTTCACAATTGAACGACTGGCACAGGCGTTAGCGCATGCGAATTGCATCCCGCAGGTGTGGCTTCAATTCCCATGGCCATACTTCTACCTAGGGTTTTCGGAGGTTTCGCCGTTTTGCTAAGCGAATACTGGGAAGGTTATTGACGTCACCCGAAATTCCTGTCCCTCCATTTCACCACATTTCATCTGTTTCCGGTGCGGGATTCACAGCGTTGCATGGCAAGGGAAATGATGCTCTCTGTAAACCCCTCTCCCCAAAATGGGTGCGTCCCCGCGTCCCATTCAGAAACACTTTACCTGGTCCATCGGTCTCCAACATACCAATGATTACGTAAGCCACATAACGATTTTCTGCGTCACTCGTTTCGACAATCTTCGTTTCATGCGGTTTTTTTTTACCCTATCTTGCTATTGGTGTTGTCATAACGTGTTGATAGCTAATCCTTCCGAAGAGTTGATTCGTCTGGGATAAGACGTCCGAAATATAGACTAGAATACTCTTTCAATTTAACATTGTTCAATGACCAAAATGAGAAGTTTGCAGAAACTAAAGGTTTGCAAAAGTCTCCGTAAAATCTGACGACTTATTCTTCTTCATGTATATACAGTAACAGTTGCGTGGATTTCTTTTTACTTGCAAGTTGCACTGCCCGTATATGCTTGTAGAGAACCACGTGTTATCGAACAGTGAATTTTCTTTTGGCTGATAAATTTTTTTCACATCTTAAAAAATAATACTTCTCAAAACAATCTCAAAATTCAAATACAATTTAACTAAAATTAGAAGATTTAGATGGCATTATTTTAGGCATGTTTTAATGAAACTACAAAAACTGAACTGAACACTGAACTTCCCTCTCAGAAAATCTGTAAATAACTAAATTTGAAACAATGAAATAGATAAAGCTCCACTAACTATGTTGTCCGGGCTTGTAGGCCATGGTCCATTTGTATTTCTTTCCGACGTTTTGCCGAAAACTGGTTCGGCATCTGCGTTCAGAACTGCGTTCTGCGTTTTCGGCGAAACGTCGGAAAGAAATACAAATGGACCACGGCCTACAAGCCCGGACAACATAGTGGAGTTAACGACGCCGGCCGTGAAAGCCTCAGTATTTATGAAATAGAAAAAGGCTTGCCTTTGAAGTAGCACATTGTCGAGCAGCACATTAGAAATTGCTTACTGCAACAACTAAGCAGTATTGCGAAGAAACAGATTTGCAACACGTAGGTATATTGTCAATCTACTGATCAAATATCCATTTAGTTTCTAAGATTAAAAACTAAATGTTAAATAACTTAATAACTTTGGTTAATCTAATTTCTTGCAAAAAGGAACCAGAAGAGAAAGTAAAACAAAATATACAAAAAAAATTACTTAAAAATTGAAAAGGGGCCTAAAACTTCAAAAAAAGAAAATATTACGAAAGATGCCCAATAAATATAATATATTTATAACCGGAGTTTCCCGTTCAGGATTTAAATATTTAAGAACAATGCGTACTGTATAATAAGGAAAAAAGATTGTAACATCTGGGACTTGCTTGAATCTAACATCAAATGCGGACAGTGAGAGATTCTTTTCACAGTGTCATTTAGAGAGAATAACTTTTGTACTACATTTTTAAGTCATGGAGTTAATAGCAAGGATAAATAACATTTTATTTAAAAGTTTCTATGAAATTAATGTCATTAAAATGGCATCCATATCTGTCAAACCTCTCAGAAACTGGTGATATTAATAATGCAATTTTACATATAATACAATATTCGTATTGTTTAAGATAAGTTAATGTTGTTGTCCAAATAAATTTGAAAGTTTGTGTTGTAGGAGTCAAGCTGGTAATTTTCTTATCATTTCGCCTAATTATCGTGAAATGTTTTTGTATTAACCAGAAAATACAAAAGTTTACAAATGAGACCTAAATTATTTAAAATATTATAACAGATAATACTTATCTCTACAAAATATTTTTGTTAGATATGCCTATATGATAGATCAACGTTTATAAAACCTGTTAAATATGTAATTTTGGAATAATTCTATTTTCCTGGTATTAATATAAATATTAACAGGTATTTTTGGACGCGGTTTCTGAACTGGACTGAATGTTCTGAAAGTTACAAAAAATCTTAAAATTCTTGCCACTGTTTCAATATATTTTCAAATAAGTCAGAGAAATTATTGTTTTAACTAATTTCCATGATCTACTTCTATATCGCAACCTCATTTGTTTGGTTTCCACGTTTTAAACTATTGTCCTTACGGATGGACGTCTCAGGCATGTGAAAATTGGGTGGACAGGGTAATCACTTAAATAAAAAAATGGGCCTACACTACATTACGTCATATATGTACCACGTGCACTAATAATTTTTGTTCTTCTTCTGCTTCAAGCGTTAGAGCTCTTACTCCATTGCATCTCACACAATTCATGAAACCATCGTTTATTTGGTCTCTCTATTTCCCCCCATCCTTGTGATTTCTTGGGTAGGTCTCTCTACCTGCCATTCGACGCACGTGCTTTAAATTACTTATTCTTTCCTTTATGTTATATATGCTTTT
This sequence comes from Mantis religiosa, assembly GCA_030765055.1. Lineage (NCBI taxonomy): Eukaryota > Metazoa > Arthropoda > Insecta > Mantodea > Mantidae > Mantis > Mantis religiosa. The sequence goes on from CM060950.1 coordinate 59,645,569, forward strand.
ATTAAGTATTTCATTTCCTATGCTATCCCCATAATTAACCTCCAAAATTCCATCTCAGTTATTCACATTCAACCTATATCCATATTTTTATTTCAGTTATGTCCAAGTCTCATAAACAAACACCTAGGTGGCCTTGTCGTTATGGAACTTTGTTATTCTATCTTTCGTTGTTTTATTTTTAATGCTCTTCTGATTGTACTACATACCTTTTTAAAACGTTCTATTTTATGGTGTACATCTACTTCTTAATATAATATTTTACATCCAGGATAGCTAAAACAATTTATTCTTTCCATTATTTGTCCTTCAATTAGCGCTTTTTTCTTTTCTTTTTCTTCTGTCGTTAATTCATAGATATCTTTTTAAAAATATATCTTCATTATTATAAATTATCGCAAGAGTGACGTAATAAAATTTATCTTATTTCAGTTACCCGTATGTTGAATATTTTCAAATTCTATCTTCACTCTCAGGCAAATTTGAGTATTGCTATATACGCAATAAGAATTAGTTCTTTCAAATTAAATAAACTCATGTTGGTCTATCGATATTAGTGTAGCAAAACATAATAAATACAATATACTAAATATAATAAAATATAATATAATAAAATAAAATATAACAAATAAATACTAAGTACAACGCACTTAATAACTATACACAATTAAATGCATAAAAATACTCATTAGTATATAATTAACTATTTCTTTACGTTAAATGAAAAAACGTCTTTAAGAAGCAGTTTCGATCGTAGCACCAAAATCTAACGAACATGATAAATAACTGGTAATTGCAAATGAGAAAGAGAAATTACGAATGCGCCCATCAAGAGAGGCGTCCTTTGTTCTCAGTAATATTTTCAAATAATTTGACAATCCACGTATGTGTTATGTAAGAAATATTAGCTGATTACTGTGACCTAAATCCTCTGTTTTGGGAGCTTCTTTACTAGAATGCGAATGATAATTAAGTAACCGAAGTGAAAATTGGTTGGGCTAAATCCACGTATACCATAGGTCACTGGGCGGCGGAGGACTGTCGTGACTCAACCTAACGGGAACAAAGAAGTGAGTCACTCCAACCGGTACAAAGACCAGGGGTTGTAGTTTACCCCATCCCAGGTTCGAACACCTGTGGCATTTTCGTTATCTACACTTTAAGTCGGTCTTCTAGAATAATTGACCCAAAGTTCTAGGACATATGACCAAAGAACGTGATGTTTCCAATGCGTCAAGCGATGATGCAATCGGTCGTTTGATACCAAATTATCCTTGACATGATTCACTAAAGCAGGAAGTCAAAAGACCAGTTTCTTGTCAAATTCTTATGCGCTCATGCCAAAATCTTCGAGAATCGTTATCGCTGAACGTTATTTAATACGTGAAAATTTGCAAATAGCAAGACAAATAAATAAATAACCTAAACAACACATATTAGCCGTCCGAAATTTTCAGCCTTAATTACTGTGTCGGAAGTTAAACTATTGCCGTTTTGTATCTGCCAAATTGCTATATAGACTTGGCTGTCAACTTTAGTAGCCAATCGAGAATACGAAATAATTGCAACGCTTCTCAAGTTTATTTTCAAGCAATTTAGGTAAGTTGCCACTTCGTGTTTCGCTAAACAGCTTGCATAAATCAGCAGTTTGTTAATGTCACAAGCAGCAAGAAAAGAACACACTTACCGTGGATATAGAAACAATAAGTTTATTAATTAAGATTGACTTCCTGGTTTGCTGTGGAGGAATGCAACAAAATGAACTAAACGTGTTTTAAAGTAGGTCTAATTTTAAAATTAGACTAACATCACAACGAAGATGTTCACAGCATTAGAGCGGAACCAATGACTCGAGCTAAAGTTAGATATGAATCCATTCCTACTCGATGAAAGCGGGGTAGCAACGAACCAATGAAGGTAGAAAAGGTGGCGAGATACAGTATTCTTAGTAAAGGCCGGAGGCGCTTGCGTTTTTCCATAGGTGTACTGCACATGGACTGTACTGTTATTGCTTGCACATGTAAAAAACTGCAGGTAGATACAGCCTGAGCATGACAATCAGCTCACAGCGAGAGGAAACAAAACAGTCGCGATATACTACACCTTGACCTTGCATCTGCATACATTTGCAAGGCAATGCTTCACTCTTACGCACAGTACTACGTTGCGTTGTTTTCGACATATGCACATTTGATGGTCGTGCTGTATATCTGACGTCATTCATACTCTGTGTCCAGCTAACTTGTATCGCATGCGAGCGCGCATCTCTCCGGCTTTAGTTCTTAGTTGCGATGTCAGTGTAATTTTAAAGTGGACCAAACGCAAGTCAAACGTATTTCGTTTGTGTCCCTTCTTCATCAAGGTTAACGTTGATATTATTAGTTAATTTAATGTTAATAATAACAATAATCATAATAAATTTGTTGTTGCTACATCTCAAGTGTTTTAGAAGGTACGCAAAATTGAGTTTCAAATAACAGAAGATTAATGATTTGATAAATATCAACAGATTGTAGCAGGAAGCTGCATGTGGTTCACGGACCACAAAATGCTAACCACTTGCCTTGGTGCCTGTATCACAGACTTTTATAATGTAATTTGTTGTAATCTCGTTAGATCCAAATAGTAATTAAAAGAACGCGTCTGTTTTACCTTAAAACAAGCCTTTTCTTCTTCCTTGAGATACAAATTTCTCGACGGAAATATTGACCACGTTCAGCAGCCCACTGAGTGGCGGTATTTAGGTTCGACTCTTCTCATGACATAACATTTTCCCTGTTCTTAAATAAAAGACGATATCACAGAAGTGGTTATTCTGCCAAACAAATTTATAGATATCTTGATTTACACGAGCAGTTTAATGATGTTCTCGCAGTAAATAGTAAGGTACGTTTGTGAGCATGCTGTTAAGACAGCAGCTTCTGCTTTATAGGACCAGCATTACCATGAGCAGAAATTCCTGTTGACGGACTATACATTCAACAAATGTATTAGTAAATGAACTATTCTCTTAAGTGCTTAAGTTAAAAAAGAGTGCACTTGCGGATTAACAATACGCAATATCCAAAACAGTTTTTAAAAGCAGTTGGGGTCTTTAGGTACTTGTAGCCAAGGAGGTAGTTAACTGGCGTGTTGGCTCCGCGGTAACTTGTGAGGCTCACATCTGGGAGGTCCTGCGTTTGATTTCTGGTTACGGCCACTCTGTCCATAGGTTTTTAGTTATTATTTCTGTTTGGGTAGACAAATGCAAAGGTGGATTCTCTTCTACCACAAATTTGCTTTCTTTCATATCCTCTCATTTCACCAATTCTTTCATATTTCGAGTAGACCTAAGCACTGCTGGTGTCGAACTGATTTCACAGATAGTTGTCAGTTACCAGCCTTCTCTGAGGTGCCCCTGGTTGGTCGGGTTCTCCCCGGTTCCGTCTGAAGGAAGCCTCTCTGAGCATCCCGGCGGTATGACCATGTCATCAAACTTGGAATCGTCTCTTTTGGCCGGCTTTTAGCCTCCTACGGTTTCTTCAACTTATCCGTTCGTCTTGGGAATAGTAAGAGATTCATTTTGGGTCAAGGTGCGAGAGTGTTCCCTGGTTATAGTTACATCAAGGAAACCGAGGAGGATGGCTCAGGCGGTTTCGCCTCTAGCCCGCATTTGGGAGCCAGGGGTTCGACTACTGTGGCCGACCACCTGACCATGTTTTTTTCGGAAGGTTTTCTCGGGTCACCAGGTGAATGCTGAGTAGATTAATTATATCCCCCAAATTTTCTATCCCTCCATTTCATGTCCATTATCATTTCACACAATTGAGCGTTCTGTCCGCCTTCTGTCTCCTCTTGCTTCATTCTTCTCCCTAGGATACCCCACTTGGGGCTTAGGTATAATGAACCACAGGTTTCGCAGCCAAATATCCTCCGTAGTAATCCTAATTCTACATTAGGAAGGATTCTTCCTCATTGGTTTTACATATGAACAGAAGTAGAGGAACTTGAAAGTAATTCATAAATAGAAACTTCGTAGTTGAAAAACGTTTCATTTATTTCTGGTTTACCTTTTAAAATAAGTTGATTCTGTTTGCGCAGTTGAAGGATGTATTCATGAGAACAAAGAAAGAAATGTGCCATGCCTATTAAAAGCGAAGCACTCAAAGCCTCCTTTGGGATGATAACTTGCAGTTTTGATACTGGGGATGTTAGGTTACGCTTATTCAACAGCAATAAAATGTCTTAGGAAGAGCGGTAATACATTACTGAAATAACCTTATCAGTACCTAACCATGCTCTGTATGTATACATTAAGGCCTCGAACCTCGGAGACCTTGAGAAAGGCTTGTAGCTACATCTTCGCGACGCAACCTTGCTCTATTTTTGTGAGCATGGCTACAACCTCCTCTAAAGCTTCTCGACACACATTAAAGCTATCATGTACTTTCCGAGTCAAGAATGTCCTTAGCTGTGCAATATAACACGAATTATTTGAGTGTTTGTATTCGTTGCCAATGTCGCTGCCTGCAAATTAAGACATACACGGCCGAAAACTTTCAATGTTAACAAGAGTAGCTTCACTAGTCCGTAAGCTTTTAACTTCATTTCTTTGTTCACCTTGAATATAAATCCAAAAGAAATGTTTAAATCTAGAGGTTTAATAATCTTAATGCTCAATGTTTTACCGAACTATGCGCATATGGCACAAACAAGACAAGTATAAGATATAAACTTTGAAGATTGGTACAGTAAAACCTCTCTAAAACGGAACGCGATCGTTCAGGCATCTATTTTCCGTTTACACAGATTTCCGTTTTACATAAGGTTGTGTTTGAATACAAAGAAATTACAGAAGCTATAATCCAACAGGTTTACAGTGAACGAATAATATGGAATGATGATATGAATTATATACTATATTTTCAACTTACATACAATAATTGTAGTAGTTTATCGCCTGGTTTCTCTGTCTTTTTTTAATTTTCCCTTTACAATCTGCAACTGTCTGCATGTCAACACCATTTGCTTCACCACAAACAGCATTCAAAACAATGTTATGGTGACATTGCAGCTTTAATTATACTTGAAAGTGATAAATTCATAAAGTTGATTAAGGGATCATGTGTAGAATTAGTTTCTAATGCTGTAATTGACTATGTAAATTAGTTTCTAATGCTGTAATTCACTATGTACAATTAGTATTAATGATGAAAAATTGATTATGTCAGAAATTGTAACCAACAATCTATTGAAAATATTTATTTGCTTTTCTACTTTAGACTTTTGTTGGATCCTGTATCCGTTACAGTTTTTAGTATTATGTAACTTTTTATATTTATCTTTGTATCTTGAACTGACGTGTCCTATAACATATGTATCATGTTCCAAAGGATGAAATAAATATTTGAAACTTTCGAGGCATCCATTGGAAGCTCAAAAATTGTCTTTGCTTAATTTTGTTTCTAACTCTACAGTTTGAGTCTGAATTAATGTTCCAGAAATGGGAATTCCTTTATCACGCATACTTACAAATCTCTCGAACACAGGCACGATATAGCTCATCATACTCTGTAGATTTTGTGATGCCCTGCTGTTTCCTTTAACCACTAGTCTTCAATTTCTATTTTTTCAAAGTCTCATACAATCTGAGTAAATCTGAATTTTCCCCAATTTAAATAACAGAATTAATTCTTTAACTGGACTTTGTTCTTTTTGCGTTCTTCAGTAACCTTTTTTTTCTCCAGTGATAATGTCTTTTGTTTAGAACTTATTTTACAGAATCTGTGTACACAAACTATATTTTTAAAAATCACCGAAGTTCATAGTTTTCTTCCACTCCTACTTGATCACTTATCAGAACGAAACTGAGAATGAACACACTGCTCTGTATAAACAGAATAAACAATCTAAATATCAGATATTAGTTCTCGTTTATTTTAAATGTCATGTTCATACACCACCACTTATAGAACATATGAAATGCTAAGAAGGTGATCTAGCAATTACACGATTTCAAGCTATAGTCCTAAAAGGTTAATCATTTAGAAGATGCAAATTGCGTACAATTAATTCTGCTTACTGACGTTCAAATTCAGATCGGATTAAAGGTCAACTCCCGCACGAATTTCACAAGAACGTGTGCAGTAAACAACTCATACGGACTTAGGTAAAATAGCACACACGTGCAGTGGATCCACACAGCAAACAGGCCACTGTAAAAATAATAAATCCTAGCAAGTACTTATTTCTTTCATAATGTTCTCTTCCGTTGGGAACAACAAATACAGTCATCTCTTAGCAAAATTATAGCATAAAACATAAAAAATAATCTAATAATATATGGAACTATTATTATTATTATTATTATTATTATTATTATTATTATTATTATTATTATTATTATTATTATTATTATTATTATTATTATTATTATTATTATTATTATTATTATTATTATTATTATTATTATTATTATTATTATTATTATTATTATTATTATTATTATTATTATTATTATTATTATTATTATTATTATTATTATTATTATTATTATTATTATTATTATTATTATTATTATTATTAGTATTATTATTATTATTATTATTATTATTATTATTATTATTATTATTATTATTATTATTATTATTATTATTATTATTGTTGTTGTTGTTGTTGTTGATATACAGTGTGTACGCATGATCCTCAGTAAAGTGGTGAGTTTTCTTAGTAGCTTCTTCCCCCCTTAAAACGATCTCAATTCTAATTTTTCGTGTATCTATGTACTTGTAAAGGCTTGACAAACGTGAATACTATTTAAGATTCAGCTAAATTTTTGAAGTATAAGTAGAATGATAAGAAAAGTAGAATTTTATGTTTAATCTGCTTTGAAAGTACTGCGAGACATTACTTGTATCCTGATTATGTCTGTGAAAAGGGATCGGAGGGGACACTTCGCACCACGACTCAACACGAATCCCTTCTGTCTACTTCCCAAAGGAGAAACTGATGATGTTAAGGAACTACAGGAGGCCATAGGCCGCAGATAGGCCATAAGATACACCTGGATCTCTCCAATGATTCCAAGTTTGATGATAGGGTCACACCGATGGATTGTTCAGAGAAGTTTTCCCTATGGGGGAACCGGGGAGAGCTCTACCCAACTAAGGAGGCTCAGAGAAGTCTACCATCTGACAGGAGCAAGATGAACTTTCCGAAGAGCAAGCAACTGACCCATCTATCCGACACCAACCAATACTGCATGGCCTCTAGTCTACCTGAAACATGAATGAGGAAACGAAATGTCTGGCAAGGCAGGTTTGAGGCATCTCGTTCTAACATTAGGCCTCTACTATTAATATTATAATTCGAAAAACTATTAAAGTTAGGGATGTTCTTCGGTATAATTAACCCCTCTCCATTGATAGTTCCAAATGTAAAGTTAAAAAAAAGTACAGTAAATCGGTTTTGCAGTTGTGTATATAAAAAAGGGGGATGAAGCCAGTGATTGTTCGCTGGAACGTGACGAGAATAGAAAGGGAAGAAACCAGAGGATGGGAATCTGACAGAAAATAGTAATCTTCTAACTACAAAGACAAGAATTTAGATGAGTATTTATTTTGTGTACCTTATCTTCAAGGAGAAACCCATAGGTGCTGAAGGCCGTGCGCTGCTTTTGGGCTCATGAGTGTTGTAGAAATCCTGAGAGTATATTTATGTATCTGTATTTAGTAAAACGACTTGAAATTTGGAACATCATATTAGGAAACACATTTTGAAATATTAAGATTTCCACTTCTTGTGTTTTGCTTTTGTCTTGTATTCAAATGAAACAATTAATGTAAGCAAACTTCTGTGATTACTTATAGGAGTTTTCGACTCCTTGGTTTTCTGTATTGAAAAAACTGGGTTTCATGTTTACCGCTTCTACGTTGTAGGCTTTTGAATATTGTAATATAATTGTTAATAAGAAACAAATATGTCATATATAAATTGCAAGTTGCATATGTTTGCCACAGTTGATTAGGCTTTTACTGTAAACACTTCGGTCCCATGCACAAGGAAGACGTCACGATAACATAAGACAGCATAACGCAGAATTAATGTGAGAGCATTCACAATGCAGCCGTAGACGTAATGCAAGAACTTGACACGGATTTCTAGATCCATAAATTCATGCGAAAATATTCGGAGTTTACTGTCAATTTCAGATCCAATGACATAACAACTACGTTCAGTACTAAAACTCATCCAGTCTTTAAAACTAAATAAGACAATAAAAGGTAATGTATGCACCAGACAGATAACAATGCAGCTTCTGGCGTCAGCATTTTGGAGTGACACGTCCACGTGGAAGAGTATCATTATTGCACAGTAAATGACGTAAAATCTCGCATCGCGATCGGTGTTCAGAAGCTGACACTTCATGGATAAATGCAAAATTCTTCCTCTATACACGTAACAGCATAAAGTTTGAAGTTCGCAATTTCTTGCATTAGGTAACTTTATGCTAAAGCTTCCATTAAATAAAAAGGGTACAAGGTCTTGCGCTCTCTTTTCATCGTGTAAAGAGTGGTACTAATATCCAGCCCTGTTGTAACCCACATAGAATTGTGTCACATGTTCTCTTGTCATCTTCTTGTCTTGTGCCTATTTTTGTTGATAACAGTACAATCACAATTCAAACAATCTGCCCAACAGAGAGCTAATGTTGTGTAATGTTTACATCTAAGTGTTCGCAGCCAATTGCATTCTGCACCATTTTCCTTTTCAATCATCCTATCCCTTGAACCATATAATACACATTTCGTTCATTATGAACCTTTGAGTTGCATATTAAGAGTGAAAGTTACGTAAAAGACACTGAAAAACAATTTAAATACTCTTTTGTTCATAGTCTAAAGCAGTTATATCCTGATGAATATACAAGATAATGGCGAGAACCTGGGTATGGCGGTGTATTCTATAACCTCCTAGAACAATGCTAGGCATTGAATGTATTTGCTGTGTTTGATTTGATAGGCAGAAGGTAAACAATCAGATTGTTTTCTTAAGAAGTTAAGTAGGTCACGAGTTTTACAGTTACACGCAATAAGAATATCATCATGATTGCAGACCGTTGTTAAATAAAGCACAGACTCTGCAAGCGACCTCCTTCTCACGGTCGGTGAAAGACTTTCTCTTAACTTCTCTAGAGAAAAGTATAGGAAAGCTAGACATCACTTAGGTTTATTACGATACATAATTATGCCACTTATTGTTCCTTCACAAGTGATTGTTTTAACAGAGGAAATGCTCCAATATTATCCTAAAACTCTACAGTAGGAAGCTGTCAAGACTTCAAGATAAAAAGAGATTTAATTTTGTAGAGAAGAATGTATTCTAAGAAGGTCTTTCGAAAAATGTTTATTACTTTTCAATATATTTTAATTTTTTCCTCTAATTCAAAGTATTATCCAATAACGCATTCTGTACTTTTGATTATTGTTTAAAGTAAAATTTAAATTATTACTACACAAAATACCTGCATGTATATTTCAAATTTTAAAACATAAAAATAACTCTATATATTGTTTACTAAGAAAGTGCATGTAATATTAAAAATAATATATAGGAATTAAGTATTTTTTTACATCCTACCATTCCAAATACTCACAATGTTTCCTCAGATGACTCAAAATGTATATTCTATTGTAATCTAGCAATCGTGAAATAATATGCTGAGTACAGAGACGAAATAAACTCCTCAAGAAAACGAATCATTTAAATGTATTCATAAAATATTTGCAGGCCTAAAATCCGGAAAGGAAACAAATTTGTGTTTAAAGTTTATGAAATTGATTGAAATGATGGAAAATTTGTGATATTATTTATTACAACACAGAGCACTGTTCAGGTAAAAATTAATTTACTTTTAAAATAAGTAAATATATACTTTATATAGGTGACAAGAGAGATAAGATTAAGAGAACCATGATTTGGGGTATATGAATTTAAATTCACAAACATTTAAACAAACCCTGCAGAAGGTCATAGCTGCCAACACTAAGAAACTACAGTTTTAAACAACTATTTAAATTTACATCCAATTATCAGTTATGTGTGTTATAATTTATCATCCATAATTTCCGCCCGCCTCGGCAGCGTAGATGGTAGCGTGTCTGCCTCACGTTCAGGAGGTCCCGAGTTCGAATCTCGGTCAGGGTGAGTTACCTGGATAAGTTTTTTCCGGGGTTCTCTCTTATCCTTCAAGACGAATGTCGGGTAATTCTGAGTTCCATGGACCCTGGACACATTTGAGCATAATTTCACCCATTTCATTCATCGTCCGATATGACTAAATGTTGGAGGACGTAAATTAACAACAACAACAACAACAAAAATCCATAATTTCCCTGTTTATAGCGAACATTTAAAACATATTCTTGAGTATAATGTCAGGAATAATCTACGCTTTAACTGGCAATAGCCTCTATTTGTATTTTAAGTGCTGATATACAGCAATTAATATTTTTAAGGGCTCCTGGATGACTTTAAAACATATTTTGGAGTAAATGTCTTTAATATGCTAGTAACTGTATTAATTAGATGCGCATAAGAAGTGCGATTTGAATGTTCTGTCCTTTTATAATAAGGTAAATTCAAGAGGAAGCAGAAATGAATTTAACAATTTTACATGTGTAAAAATATAAGAGAAACTTCGGCATTACTAGGAATCTATAAATGAGTCTTAAACATAGAAATACAAATATGAAATCCCACTTTGAGACGTGGCTATAATTTTAATATTAATCTTAGGAGAAGCTAGAACTGATGTTAAATTCAGACTTACATGTATGTGAGTATATGCAAATTTCGGAATGCAATCGCTAACTAATTAGTGTCTACTCCTTTACCATTCCTAAATCACACACGCACTTACATACACGTACATGTTTTCGGCTTGATTGGAAACTGGAATTGAAATGCAAATTGTAACTAAGCCTGTGCATTCGAATCTCCAGTTCCTCTTCTGACAATGCATCATCCTGTCAATAAATCTCAATCTCAGTAGCAACATGTGTATGTCTTCCTGAATTTTAGGGACAGTTTAAAACCCCAGTAACATACACTATAATACATAATTGATAGAACTGGATTAACGTCTACTTTGTATGGGCGTTAATTATGTCTGCATATTTAATTGCGTTTAGGATTCCCTGAAAACTTTTGCAAAATGACGAAAGTAGATTTCATTTGCCTCAGTAGTTGGAGGTAAAGAATACATTTATTAATGAAATATTTTTACCATAAAATTCAATCTACAGCTATCATATGATCCTTATTTAATGAACGTGTAGTATTCCTTTGTTGCATCTCTTTAAACATTTAAGTGTAAATTGCGATAGGCCTAACGGGCCCATACATTCTCATGGGGATTTAGGTTTGAAATTTTAAGAACGTAATTTAGATGACGCCAATAGTGCGTTTGAAACACCACATTTTTAGATCTCTACAACTTAGAGATGTATTTGGGAAAAGAAGCTACGATGATCACTTGGCACCCAAATAACAAAATAGAGACTACTTTGGAATTTGATGAAAGAAAATGACCAATAACCGCTTAAATGAGTCCGACTTGCGAAGAACTTGGAATTTGATGACAGAAATAACGGTGATCTGTGACTGTTCAAATGAGCCCAACATTCACAGAGCTGAGAGCTGACGGACATTTGCCTAGGCTAGGGGAACTCCTAGAAAGTTTTTGCATTGGCTTTCGCATTTTTATTAAAATATGTGCCATATGTATAAGATATTTTCGTACCAAGTAAACTGTATATCTTGAATTTTATGGGAATGTCCTCAAAAGTCCTACTCTATAATGGCTTTTGATGGATAAAGGAACTGATAAAATCTTAAATAAAAAAACGTAGATCTTAAAAGATACATTTATGGCAAATGCAATTCTTTGCAGTGCACCTTTTACAAGTTATTCTTTGCATTTTATTTGAATTTTGAAATATTTATACTTTTATTAAGTGGGAACATAATATTGCTTTATTTTAGGCTACGCTAAGAGAAAATGCAATTTCAAAGACATCCCTTAGCGACCAGCTCTTGAAAGGTTTGACAATGTCTTAGAGCCTACTGATTCACACATTTCCTTACACCTGTGATAAAGTTAGCAACAAGTAATTTTTGCAAATGTTTATCTCGATTAGCCTGAGTAAGGTAGGGATGAGCATTTGTAAGAACAGTTCGTACAAGAGTAGATGAGGTCATGTGAGCGCAACACATCAAATTGTTTTATTTGTACAGTAAGACCTCTCTAAAACGGAGCGTGATCGTTCCTGCATTTATTTTCTGTTTACACAGTTTTCCGTCTTACAGAGGATGGTCTTTGAAAGTCGAACAGGTTTACAGTAAAAGAATAATATAGAATGAAGTGTAAATAATAATAGGCTGATATGTATTCTGCCCTATATTTTAAACTTAGATATATACAATAATTTTAGTTTAACGCCCGGTTTCTCTGTCTGTTTTCTATTTTATCTTTCCAATCTGCAGCTGTCTGCCCATCAACATCATTTGCTTCACCACACATAACATTGAAAATAATGTTATGAGGATAATCATTTCTTCCACACTAGACGTGTGTAGGCTGAGATTTGAATGAGTAGAGCCAGACTGAAAAATTCAATGCCATAGCCGGGATTTGAACCACGGATATAGCGTTGAATTTTAGGCAGACTTTACTGTATTCGTTTACCGTTAATATCATCAAAACTTATATTTAACTTTGAAGTTACATGAAGTATTCAATTTCAAGAGACATTTTCGATATGCTGGAGTATTTTCCTAAGTGTGTCACTATTTTGTTCCTTTTAGGTATGGTGAATACTAAGATTGGGCTGTATTATTGGAGACAGATATTGCAGAAAACAAGACGATAATGCTGATACAAAGGTGATTTGTGCCGTATTCCACTAATTGTTGCACTACACGTAACAATAATGTGTGGTGTTGTTGCCGGCCCAGATAACCAGAACACTTCGTTACGGCACGCAGCACGGCGTGGGTTTAATGAGAAATGTGATCTTTGTTTGGGCTCGATCCTACACTTGACCCGCTTTTTCAGTTCGGATCGGGGTCACACCGTATTGCTTGACGTAATCGCATGCAAGTAGGAGCTGTTCCCAATCCAGACAAAGGAACTCAGATATCAATCAATTCCTCTTGCTTACATCCGGAATCAAATGCAAATATTGTCCAATGAAATGAACTTATTGACACGTGTAGACAAACAACACATGATACGTGAGAAGTGACGCCGTCTTCTTTAATTATTTATCAAGATTTTCATTAGTATCACGTTACTATTGCCTTATTAAACGAGGTATCTGTGAAAATAGAACAAAAAGTGACAAAAATCACAAATTTGGTTTCTTGTCCTATAAAATAATAATAATAATAATAATAATAATAATAATAATAATAATAATAATAATAATAATAATAATAATAATAATAATAATAATAATAATAATAATAATAATAATAATAATAATAATAATAATAATAATAATAATAATAATAATAATAATAATAATAATAATAATAATAATAATAATAATAATAATAATAATAATAATAATAATAATAATAATAATAATAATAATAATAATAATAATAATAATAATAATAATAATAATAATAATAATAATAATAATAATAATAATAATAATAATAATAATAATAATAATAATAATAATAATAATAATAATAATAATAATAATAATAATAATAATAATAATAATAATAATAATAATAATAATAATAATAATAATAATAATAATAATAATAATAATAATAATAATAATAATAATAATAATAATAATAATAATAATAATAATAATAATAATAATAATAATAATAATAATAATAATAATAATAATAATAATAATAATAATAATAATAATAATAATAATAATAATAATAATAATAATAATAATAATAATAATAATAATAATAATAATAATAATAATAATAATAATAATAATAATAGTAATAGTAATAGTAACAGTAATAGTAATAGTAATAATAGTAATAATAATAATAATAATAATAATAATAATAATAATAATAATAATAATAATAATAATAATAATAATAATAATAATAATAATAATAATAATAATAATAATAATAATAATAATAATAATAATAATAATAATAATAATAATAATAATAATAATAAATAAATAAATAAATAAATAAATAAATAAATAAATAAATAAATTATGAACTTTGTGCCCGCTCTAGTAGCGTAGATGATAGTGTCACTGCCACACGTTCAAGAGGTCCCTAGTTCGAATCTCGGTTAGGGTGAGTTACTTGGATGAGGTTTTTTCCGGGTTTTTCCCTTATCTTGATAGACGAATGTGGGTTAACTCTAAGCTCCATGGATTCCGGACTCATTTGAGCATCACTTCACCCATTTCATTCATTGGCAGATAAGACTTAACGTTGGAGGACGTAAATTACAACAAACAAAAAAAGAACTTTGTTATGGTCTAGCGCCACGTGACGAATGCAGCGAAGATCTTGCTTATCAAGCTCAACGTCCAATTTGCATAACAAGAGCATAATAATCCTAAATTAGTCCTTAATGTTTTAAAATATTATTGTATTTCCTACACTTGTTAGTACAGGATTCGCCGTTTCAATATTTGTTCCATTTTTCTTACTTCGAGTATGGTTTCAGTCAGTGCAATTATTTATCATTCTCTAAAATTTTAATCAGAGCTTTAGGAATAACGTGAAATATAAGTACATGCATACATTTCTTCCAGTTTGCTTCATTATTCTAAAAGACATAAAGTTTGTTTTCTCAAAAAGAGTACAAAAATTCATATCCAACATATTTTTCTTTAAATTGCATCGCGTGAAACCTTTGCAGATTCGTTTAAATGTATGACGTAACAAATTAACATTAAAGGTAAATGATGAAACTTGGTATACTGCCCATTATATAACACAATAGGAAGAAAATCCAAAGAAAACCTTAATGTTGAAATTCCAAGGACACCTCTTCTTGAATATTCTGCGAAGTACGTCAGTTTTTATAAAATTTCAATGACAGAGAGGGTTATGAAATAAATGTTACAGCACAGGGAGCAAATGCGTGCTGAAACATGGATAAGGGTATATTATATTAGCACATGAATTTATTTAATTGGCATCGTAATACCCTTCTTAACACTCCTCAGAAAGTCTAATTTTTATGTCCATTTTTGTTCTGAATGAAGCGCTTTCGAATGGCCTTTTCTGTGATCCTGAATTGGATTTATTAGCTGCTGATTGTTTTAGGATAATGAAATTTTGAAGAATGTTAGGCGAGAGAGAGGACTATTTGAAAATAATTTAAAGTAACACAAGTAAAACACAGAAGCTGAGGAAAATAACAAACCTTTGAATTGATGCCTTTTAAGGATTTCCATTTGTGAAGTTTCAAAAATTTATAATTTCAGTTATATTCATTTCAAATTTTATTATAGAAACCAGGATTTAATGATAATTATTACACCTGCATTATGTAAGTACATTTTTAAGTTTCTTCCTAATATTTAATTAATTTATGAGTTTTTGTAGATCAGTCTTGAAAAATCGATCCACACAATACAATTATGCATTGAAATTATTAATGTTATATAATTAAACTATTTAGTAAGGTATTATATATGTCCTGAAGGTGAATCTTTATTTATCCTACGAGATTAGCAGAAAAGATGTGTATAATATGAAATTTCGATCTTTTTCACTAAATGACTACACAGTATGAGTATTACTGCGTCATAATATCATAACTAAACACTTTAACAAGAGTTCATATCTTTCTTTTATTCTGTTATTCATGAAGACGTATGAAACGTTTCATTGATTTATACCGACAGGCACGTTGTGAGAAACAATTTGGAATGAAAATCTGAGAAAAGAAATATTAAAAATTATAACGCTAAATATATTGTTTATGACTTGATGCAGCTTAAAAACCATTTGTTGCATATAAAACTGTTCTTTGTCTTTCCTGCGTTTGTGCATTTAGTTTAGTATTTAAGTTTCCTGAGGTCTTTTCCGAATCACCTTTTTATTTCGATTTGGGTGAAATGCTTTATAAGATCGTTCAGCTATGAAAGAACATCTGTAAGTTAAACAACATTAAATTCTATATTTAGTAATTTTGACAGTTTTGAAGCTTTTACCCTTAATACTTCCCCTAACTAACAGAATCTGCATTCGTTTCCTGGATGATTACATGGATGCGTCGGTCTCGATTTATCTAGATTGTGTTTAGTTCACAACTTGGTGTTATTAAATTGCCTGCAAGACAGTGTTCAATTGTGTTCCATTATCCTGTAAACATGTACATGTAATAATGTAATGCATTCAGCACACCTAATGCATAATTTAGATCGAGTCTCAATGTGTCCTTGCCGGATTTCGTTTCCTCAACTTAGTTAAAATTATTCCCAAGGTCGGGTCGGTATATTTTAAGAGACTTCTTCAATCAGCCTATTGAGCAACCGTGGCACACGCACGCACACACACATACACATACATTCACACACCCACGCGCGCACACACACACTCTCTCTCTCTCTTCCAATCTCTCTCATTTTCACATCTTTTTTTTTAATTTGTTTTTAAAATATGAGGTTCATGTGAACCGTGGAAGGAATGTTTATTTTAGGACAGGCTTTCTTAACATGAAACAATTTTAAAAATACGTGTATTCGTCTGAAGAATTATTGTCTACCAGAAAGTATCAGAAAAAATATAGAATTAATTCATCTCACACTTTACACATTTACAAAATAAATTTACTTCTTACTGAGTTACAGATCTGAGAGAAACACAAAGAAATGTTGCAAACCAGTGAACTTATCTTTGACTTGCGATCCTGTGGTAAGGGAATAGCGAAGTACGATATAGTTACAAGTAACTTGGGGGATATGTAGGTATAGAAGTAATTTGGGAGAATATCAGGAATATGATATAGATTAAACAGAAATGTATTTCTCTCTTTTGCTGGGTCGTCCTGTGGTTCGGTAGGGAGATGCTGCCTTTGGTACTCTGTTCTCTCATTCTTTTAAAACGACTTTTCAAGTTTTTCTATATTCTAATATTTTCTCATTTAATTCATCTTTGTTTAGTAGTTAACTTATTTCATTCACTATTTACTAGTTTCGTATAACCGGCATAGGTCTAAGAAATGTCATTTCTGCTCTTTTTAATATCGTCTTTGTGTTAATTTTTTTTTTTTTTTTTTTTGCCATATTGTTAATGTTGTTTTTGGTACACCTCACAACCCAGGAAGCTTTCTACCATAGTAATTAGAGTTAATATAAACAGTCAGGCGTGATAGATTATTTTGTACAATTCATTTACTGTAAAACTTGAGTTCTAGATGTGAAAATTTTGGAAGTGTATCTGCGGAGCATTTTGTAATAGAGAAATGAATTTCAGAAAAAGTAATATTTAAATAACTATACAAAAACCATTGTGGAGCTTCGCAAAAACATTAGTGTTATTGTGTGTAATAAGTGGCATAAACTTCAACGAGATATCTTACATGTGTATATTTTACAAATGTTATAGATGCATTTACTGTAAAAGTCACAGGTACACGCTAACACTGTTTCGGAAGTCGATTATGCTGGAGTAGAAGGAATATCTTTAGCCTACTTAACCAAACTGCACATGTCCTCGTTTTTCTCTGAATTGCGTCATGTTTTGCTTAGATTACTTGCAAAGAGGGGATTTGAAAGTGTTCTAAATAGCCTAGCCCCCTCTCGTGCTCCCAAAATAACGTTGGTTAACGAGTAACTCTGCCTTTGGCACACACAGGTAAACTGCGGAAGGAGACGGCGAAAGTCAATGTCCTGTTAGTGGAACAACAAAGAGCTTTCTCTTGGTTTGAGATATTGCGCTTTCCACCCGCTAGTCGTCGTTTCAGGGTCAGGAACCCGAAGGTTACTGTCAATCCCACAGAGAGCGTCACGCTATGCTTTATTCCACTGTTTCGTAAACATGTCACAACATCCGTCAGTTTTACATTAGGTCTTTGTCGCTCATCTGCCCAAATAGTAAAATGTACTGCTTAGTCTGTGATTAAAACACAAGAACGGATTACACTTAATATGTGCAGCTTTAAACAGGAAAGCTTCATTCGATTTCCCTACTTTCATGTGCACAGGGAACAGTTGCAGTCAATTTTAAAATCTTGTTGCTATATTCTAACCTTAAACTTCCATACTCTTTATCTTTATACCACGAGTGGCACTGAATTGGGAATGGGAAAGAACTCGATTCGAACTAGTAATAGCGAGTAGCTGAAGCCACAAAAAGGATATTTGAAACAAATTGTGTGCTTTAAAGGGATCTACAGTTTTTGTTAAGTGCATTTTCGACCACCACTTAATGTTTATCAAGTTAAACAAGTTTAGATACCTATATAAAATTCCTTCCGAAGAAATACTTCAAATGTTATTTGCAGAAAATTCAGTATATGACTTCTACTTTTTATTTAATTATCTTTTATATATTATATTTAGATCAGAGTCATTATGACCATGTTTTGAAAACTAATATTTTCCAAACATATTCTATATACCTATAGTTTGGGATTAATTTATTTTCTTTCAAATTTCGTACCGAATTTCTAAAAGTTACTGAATTTTAACACCCACTTTGGTATTTGTCCGACGTTATCGTTTTAGAGTATACTTTTCACAGACACACGGACCTTTTACTAAATATCTTTTCTCTGTTTAGAGGATTTCAAAACATGTATCTCCAATGAAACCTCGATATATAATTCTTGGGTGCAATGCAGTACCTATTTGCTCCAACCACACGTGGATAAACATTGGCGCATAGTAAAACATATTGTTTTGGTATTGGCAAATGCCTATAGCTCCACCTTCTACCAGCGCGAGCTGCTCTATTCCTTGAGCATACTTTCTAGTCACTGGATTGGCAGGGTGCTTTCCGCCAACAAAATGTGGTCCAACGGCCGAAGGTTAATATAAGCTACATACCGGGTAGTTAAATTATGATCGAACCTATTCACTGCCTCTCTACTGCCCGTGACGGTCGGCAGGCGCGCGGGAACTTACGCCAGCAGAGGCGGTCAAAAATCCATACCTTACAATAGATGCTGGAAATTTTGACCTTCTGCTCTCGAACAGGCAGCATATTTCGTGAAAATATTCTCGCTTACTCTCCGAAGCTCAGCTGCAGGATTTTTGTAATTTCTTGCACAATTTTTCCCCTAAATTCCTGTAGTGTATGAGGATTGGAACGATACAGTTTGTCTTTTAAAGAACCCCATAAATAAAAGTCACAGCTCCTTAGGTCAGGAGAACGAGGGACCACAAATCAACACTAATTATTTTGTCATCAAACACCTCTTTTGCTGCATTCAATGATTAGGCAGCCGTATGTGCTGTTGCCGAATCTTGCTGGAACCAGTCCATACGATTTCCCTTCTTTTACCAATCTATTGAATTAACCTCTGATATTGCTCTGCGCTTATTTTTTCATCAAAGACTATGGGCTGTACTATTCTTCTGGCACTTATGTACACTGCACTCTAATTATTTTTTTAATCACAATGAGGCGTTTCATCCAGTATCACAGGATTTCTGAAACTTAGTATCGATTGTTGTGAGTATTCAAACGTCGACTTTAATGAAAACAAGATTCATCATGAAAAGCAAAAGCTGTGAGCTTTCTACAGATTTGAAAAACCAGTTACAATAATCCACACGTTTAGCTGGATTATTTGGCTTTAACGTTTGCATATGTGCGTAGCGATAGAGTTCCAGTTTCAACAGACATGTATCGTTCCAATCCTCGCACACTACAGGAAATTGGGGAAAATATTGTACAAGAAATTACAAGAATCCTGCTGCTGAGATTCGGAGAGTAAGTGAGAATATTTATACGAGATATACTGCCTTTTTGAGAGCAGGAGGTCAACATTTCCAGCATCTATTTTAAGGTAAGAATTCTAGTCCACCTCTGCCCGAGTAAGTTCCCCGGCGTTTGCCGGCCGTCTCGCACAGTAGAGAGAGGCTGTGAGTGAGTTCGGTTATAATTTAACTACCCTATATTTGCACTAGCAGAGTAGGTTTAAGTTAATGTTTCGTTGAAATTGATGTAAAATAAGATATAAGAAAACGTAGAAATTAACAAGTAAAACCTTTTATTTTTGTCTTCATGTCGCTGATGAAAGCTCTCATGTAAATGTCGTAGTGGTCGTTCAGTTTAATGACACATGCAATTAATTCTTCACATCCGAATGATGTAGTGGCGAGCGTACGAATTGTAGCGAAACCATCCTTTCAATTCACATCGACTGTAATATCGTTCACTGGTTCTTATTAGTGTTTCTGGCTTGTTTTTGAGGCCAGTCGCATGGTGAACTGATACGAGGTTGGTGGAGTCCAAGGTTAATTACCTGAAGGTGGAAATCTAATGAATTAAAACATCACTATAATCTAGGGTCTCTTTTTGTGCATGGAACAACTTGATATTCACACAAAATGCGCCGTTTACACACTAAGTGTAAATAATACTACCATTCCGTGTTACGCCAAACCTTATTCTGCGGCTCCACTTCTGACTTTGCTTCTTCATATTACATCTAGTGGCAGTTCCAGGGTCAATTTGGCAGCAAATTGTGGTAATACTCCTATATCATGAATTTCAGTCCTTATATTGTACTTCCTGTGTTTACTTTTGGAGAAAATAAATTTCAGAAGGAAACTACGACTGTGTGAACAGGAAAAAGGTTTAGAGTAATTGTAAGGTAATTTGAATTAATGAATTAATATAATCAGTCAAAGGTGGTTTGACTTTTGATTGCTCTGTATGAGAGAATCTACATTGAAACAGATTATAGACTTTTTCCTTCTTTAATTTGAAGCATTTAATTTAGTATTATAATTATTGTATAATTAATGTACAAGGAGTTTAATTATAAATTTGATACAGTGATTCTAATTTTTGTTACTTCTCTCTAAGTTAAACGTATCACTGACCATGTATAAATTAACTGTCAAAACATTCGCTTTCATTGGACCATAGCATAAATATTTGCCTATATTTAGGTCTGTTCGTTCTATGTTGCGGACTTTCTAATTGAGCACTGACGTACTGTCAATGAACAACATGAATACATTGCATACGTTGTAGGCAAAGTTTTAAGGATACCTGAAGTAACACTAAACTAGTTTTCTCTGACGATGTCTCTATCGCTGCTGCAATTGTATCACATCTTCAGTTCAAAATTTGGCACAAGGCATAGAAATACAAATGAAGACAGATATGATTGATGGAAGTCAATCACTGTGGTGTAGAAACGCCAATGAAACCGTTGAAGAGGAGTATCCATGTACACAGATATGGCACCTGACTTCAGTGATGAAAGTCAATCACTGTGGTGTAGAAATATCAGTTAAACAGTTAAAAAGGAGTACGGACATGGGACCTGACTTCAGAGATGAAAGACAATTCTTCTATGATGTAGAAAGTGTAAGCTTGTTACAAGGAGTGTTATGTTTCTTTTGTTACGCATTGTCAGAACATTGGCCTTGTGACAGCAGCCATGCGGCCGTAATCTTCCAGGATTTCAAACCTGAGTCACGTTCGAGACTTTCTCTTGTTTCCTCTGCGGCGGCTTATTCTCTGCCTAGTGAATCACTGATACGTATTTGAACTCCTTCTGGTAGCACAGGATACATCATAACACCTGATTGTATGGTATTGACTTTCACAAGTTAAGAACGTTCAAGAAAACGGCCGTAAAATTACTTAGTGGGAGAGCTGAACATTGACCTTTCAGTTGTCCTATTGAGCTCCACATATGTTTCATCATTTTAATGACATTGTATTTCAGAAGCCAACTATCTCCGTTCTTGTAAACTACATATTTAGTTACATCTTTATTTTGGATTTGTTTGTTCTGCTCATGTAAAGAGTTTAAATATGACAGTCTTTCTTTCTTTTTTCGAAATAATTAATCTGCCCATTACCAACTCTCTTAAATATCCCCAAAGTCAAACGTGTATATGTACTATGTTACTCTACTATAGCACATCTATTTTCAACTTGAAGGAGTTTGTTACCTCATTTATTTCTACAAAGAATATCAATTTACAGTTCAGTTTTTAAGCTTATAACTCATAATGTCTTGTTTTTCTAAAGAGTTCCACACCCTATTGAGAAAAAAACAAGACATTCCGTTACGTAATAACTAACAGTGTTAGCTGCCCTTTATTTTTCCCAGTCATAATTCCTTTTCTGTTTCCTATTCTTTGCATGATATATTTGAAACAATTTCAGTGATTTTGGAAGTGGCTAGTGTTAAGTATTCTTTGTCTAAATCTGTAGGGACTGGCCATAACTGACAGTTTAATATGATTACAACACAAGCATTATTTTGTAGGATTTATTTAAATAAAACACTCCACTTTGCAACTGTATTTACAGCATTTAGCCCAGGAGATACGATTAGGTCATGGCAATGACTGCACTGTAATGCACCAGTAAGAAAACTTGTTCTGCCGGAGGCTAGAACCAAATTCCTCACGTCACTGGATAGCTTGCGTCCAAGAACACGACTTTCTCTCTGTAAAAACACAATTTAAGTGTACTTTCCTCTTTAGGGCGAAACGAGTATCAAGACAAGGCCAAAAGTTAACTCTGCAAAAGGACCTTGCTTTGCGATTTAATGTCTGTAAGACATGCGAGCTTATGATAAATATGTTCAAATTGGTCCACCAGTTGTCAAAGAGCGGTAGTGCAAACAGTTATAGCGTTTGTGAAGGTACACAGAAGTTCAAGAAGTTGCAGGAATATAATCTTAGTCAGTGAAGTTACCATTGATTTGATTACAAAGTACAAGAAATCTAATATCTACAAACCGAGTTGAGACCATAACCCTGAGTGTTTTTCCTTTGTTTACCATCAGCTTTTATAAGTTGCTTATCTAATTACAATTATTGAGATAAGTTTACAATCGGTTGTATAACTAGTGTACAATGCTGGTGCATTTCAGACGCATCTCACAGTTACAATGGACAAACCTGAAGGCAGGGGTATACAACATTGCATACAGAGATGCTTAAAAATATTACTACCAATAATTGGAAACCATATAAAAATGTGATCATTGGTGATCATCTCCGTAAAACTAGATGGTGTGTATAAGATGATAAAAGGAAAACCAAATTGGGAGTTGAGTGACAATCAAATAATAATCTGTAACGGCTGCAAGCATAAGTTCGCAACAAATCAGCGACCTTCCTTGTTGCCGCTGACTGCATTGGTACGTGAAACGAGGTCATGAAACTCAGTGACACTTTCTAAACGTCATTTACGTGCTACGTAGTGCACGGCTAGCACCTCCAAAAGAAACAAATACCACAACCATCTCTTGTCCTCGAAATCTAGGAAAGCGTAACAAATGGTTGGAGTCGACAATGTCAGATTCCACGATCAACTTGCCTTTTCCTATTCCTTATTTTATAGGAAAATCATCAATAAATGTGGTTTCACGCAAACTTCCGATATACTTGTCTTCTGCCATCATGGTTAGGATCTTCTCCAAACTTTCCGCTTCAACGAACTTCCTGGTCGATTACTTCAAATTAACTCGTGACGCAACATATATCGAATCATTCAATGTAGCCTTGAATTAGGAACAAATTAAGAGAGTCATCTCAAATTGTGTGACGAAATACGTTGAGAGTCTCGTTAATCACAACACATAGAATTTCATTGCCACTTTTTGGTTTAATTTCCACCTTGACCCCGTAGGATATCATTAAAAATGTTAAGCGTTTATTTGTAAACATATGACAAAATACGGTTTGTATAGGTACTACTTTACGACAGCTTTGTTCTGCCTGCCACCAAGAAAAGTAGATCAAGTCCAGGATGTAACGCTGGATGAAACCTGAGTGGAGAATGGCAACACTAGCAGAGAAATGTTTGCCTTCCCTATGGTCCCAATATCGAAACAGATTTTATATTGAGAGTTAAAATAGATTCGTAACATAGATGAAGACGAATATTGGATGTACTTCGTCCACAAATGATAGCAGACGGATTCTTAAATATAGGAAGCAGAGCTTCATTTTCAAATACTCTAAGAATTCCAATCTTTATGTTGACGATGTTTGTGTAATAATTAGGTTAGTGCTGAAAAATTAAATGAGAATGTTAATAAGAATTATTTCATGTACCAAAAACATATAAACTTCGTACAGGTGGTTACCTGCCACGGGTGTGTGTAGAGAGCCCTTGTGGTTGGGACTGAAAAGAAAAAATAAATGAAATACACTAAATCAGTCATACTTTAATTGCGTGATCAATATTAAATAATAGTCCAAGTGAAGTGAAGTGAAGTCTTTCATCCCCCTTACAACCCTGGTATGCAACAATATACCAACACGATTTTCGAATAGAGTGCGAGGCTAGCGTAAGCAAAAACGGAAGTTTTTAAATACCTATATTACTTAAACTCAAACAGAACACAAAACTTCCCAATCAGACCACGTGCTTAGTAACCATCTACTAGTAGTACTAACCACCAGTTTCTTTTATAATTTTTTATTGATCGATCAGCAGTGCAATGTTTTACAGATCAGAGTGAAAAGAAGGTAACAGTACAATAAGAACAATAACACTCAGGGGTAGGCTAACAGGCCGCCCCCTAACTACATTAAGTTAGAACTCCAACAATACTCTCTGAGAAATTATGTCAATATTGAAGATGTAAGACAGACACCAAGCACTAGAATCACTCGAATCAGATGTATCACTTAGAAGCAGGTCCTATGGTAGTCTCCTCTTCAAGCGTGAGGGCTGGCGCGTGCGGACGCCGATGTTATAGTGCACAGCTCCTGGAGCATCTTGCAGCGTGGAAAAGAAACGACGAGCGATCCTGCGAATGTAGTCGTGAAGAGGTAACAGTCCTAGTTCGTGATGGAGCTGCTGATTACGGATGAACCATGGAGCGTTGGTAGCGATGCGCATGAAATGATTCTGTATGACCTGAAGACGACGCAGATGACATGTTTGTGCGGCCCCCCCACACTTGGCAGGCATATGTAATAAGCGGACGAACGAGTGATTTGTAGAGTAACAATGAAGACTGTAGGCCGAGGACTAACCACAAGTGTCTAAACGTGTACGGACAATCAAAATATCATGGAGAGTGAGCCGTTTGATAAACGCGAGCAGGCGGAAGAAATGATGGTATTCTAAAAGCAGATTCAATTCCTACATTTAACGCTGTCTTGATATACAGAGTATTTTTGTTGGTTGTTTATAAACAGATACAACGGTATTATAGTCACGTAAATATAACAGAATTGCAGAAACAAAAATGAACTGCAGTGTTTCTATATAACAATCTTAGGTATGTGGGGAAGGGTGGCTTAAACCCCCACAGCCACGCTCAGCGTACACCCCTGTTAGCGATCATCATACGTAAAAGATTTCATTTTATTTAATTTTTACATCAAAGTATTGTAACTACGAATGCAAATTCACTGTTGTGCTTTATTTTTGTATTTTGTATTTTTCAATTAGAAGTTTACGTGCATAGAGCAATCCTGTTGTAAAAATATGCGAGTGAAGAAAGAGAGAGACAAAGATACTGAAACGGAGCGCACTTTGGCTGCTGATTTAGTGAGTGGGAGGGGGCGAGAACTGCGACTATAAACACCCATGAAGCGTATATGTACGGACATGTTATTGTAAACTGTCTCCAAAACTTTACGAACGAAAACATTCGTGTCCGGAAGTCTTAAGAAACATATGGTCGCCGCAGGATATAAATGTGCGTGCGTCGTTAAACGTCACCGGCTGTGACCTTGCGTTTGTTGGCAGAAACGGCGGTCCATATGATAGATACACTGACCTATTCTGTCGCCAATTAAAACAAGCTCGATGGAATACATCCTCAACTGCGCAGGAGGACGGCAACTGTAGCATGAAACATACTCCTACACTTACGTCACCAGGTACATTGCAACAGTTCAGTAACCCCTGTACTGCATAACAATTTCTTGGTTTGTAATTATATTATAAAGAAATTCCGCCCAAAGCTGATAACAAATAACACCAGCGCCCCTAATTCTCAAGGATTGTCAGCGTTGTAATAAACTAGTCCTATTATATTACAGAAAAGCGGATGCACATTTTCTGAAATGAGTAAATCACGATATGTAGTTAAGTATTTCTAAGGCATCGGTTGCACTATTAACCATGTATAAGCCCATATGGCATATTTTAACTTTTACGAATTTATGGAAAAACGATTTTGTGAGTAATAACTGAAATGTTAAGAACGGTTTGTGAAAATCAAAATGATTTCTATCGCCTAATGCGTCAAAGGAGTTTTTATTATAGACAGAAGTTAAAAGGAAACAATAAAATATTAAGTAATTACATCACTTTTTGAGGCAGTACAACTAAATGGAGCGAATGAATAAACGCAAAAATTATACTTAATGTGTAGCCTACTATTATGAGTTTCAAATGGGAAGAGTTCTGGAGTCCAGCTAATCAGATGCCGTATCACGCTCAGCGTTGCCAGCTTGTTACCCCACTCCTTTTATATTTCCCTCTCTCTCGCACACTCATACAACATGCAGGTCTGCTTGGCGCAGACGTAAGGGTAAGCAAATTATATTTTTCAAACTTTTACAATGATGCAGTTGCCAAAATTAAAATTGTAAAAAGCATTTTCGCAAATTATGTATATTTTAAATACTATAACTATAATTATAGTTCTCTATTCCAATGGAACTGCCAGTGGCTCATCCATATCGCTGTCAATGTCACTTCCGTTAAGAGACAATTCGTCATTGTCACTATCTTCATCGTCTGAGTCCTGCAAATTTATGATTATAGGTCCCAAAATCTCGTCACGTGCTATTGCTTTCTTAAAATCGACTTCTTGAAGGTCTTTTGCATGCCTTACGCAGTTCTCCCAGTCCTGTTGTGTTACCTTGTCAATTTCTTCGCGAACAAGTCGTTTAACATCCGTCAGTTTAAAAGTATTATTTCTGTTTGCAACAATCCTTTTTATTTGAGCCCACACCAACTCAATTGGATTATATTGGGAGTGGTAAGGCGGGAGGCGTATTACCTCGTGTCTCATTTCAATTGCAAGTTGATTCAGCTGATACAGATTTTCCGTGTTTTTAAACGGAAGTACTCTTCAATAGCTCATTTTTAGTTTCTGTTTCCGAAAACTTTTTGAAGAACGTGTACACCTTAAAAATAATACTTCGAACCTGAATTCGCAATACCTGCCTTTTTGACTCGCCAATAAATTCACGACAAGAAGTCATTGCACTATTTAACTCTTACTCTACTGTTGTTTAAAGAAAAACTGAATGATATTGATCTGAACTCTCCAGATTAAATAAACACTTCTTATCCAGCATTCATTCATAAACATACGCATACAGCATTCCACAGGCCAACAGGAAATGAAGTGTTTGCTCTTTCTCGAATTTAACAACTTGAATTATTCACATTAATTTTTATCACGTTATGTCAGTAACTTAAATTTCAGTTCTGAGTAATTAAAAGTGTATATACATACATACACACCAACCACTTTGTACTCTCGAACCATTACGAACCATTCATAAACAAAGATATAATGTGACCAGACACGTTCTGCCAGGGCAGCAGGTAGTTTATTGTTTCCTCTCGCTCGAATTGGATTATTCAAAGTAATTCTTTTATCACGTCATGTCAAAAATTTAAGTTTCAGTTCTGAGTAATTTCAAATATACGTTCACCCATATATGCCAACCAATAATGATATTCATACAGTGCTTACGTCGCGATTTATTGTTATAATACAAGTAATAGTGGTTTATTTATTTGTATTAGGAAAACTATTTGAGCTAAAATTATGGGGTTTTCGTGGTTATGTTAGATACATTACTCTCTACCTTCCACATGGATTAGTTTGGCGAAATCTGAATTTTTGTCTTAGCGCGAATAGTATTCCATACAGATTGATTAGGTTGGCGCTCGTCACACACCACTAAGCGGGAATGCAATACGACAACACCACAGGACTCCGATTGGTTGCCCACCTATTAGCGCTCAAGGACAAACACCTTCCCATTTGAAACAATGTGTAGTGTTTAACGCACGCTTTTACTACATACGGCACCGCAGGCGGTGACACTGATGATTAATGAGATGAAGATGGAGCACCGGTGGAATGAGACGGCGGGGGAAACCGGAGGTCCCGGAGAAAACCCGCCCCAACGCCGTGTTGTCCACCACAAATCTCACTTTGCGGTCGCCTGGGATCGAACCCGGGCCGCCTTGGTGAGAGCCAAGCGGTCTAACCACTGAGCCACGGCGTGGCCCCATTTGAAACATATAATAGTATTAAGTTTCATAAGACATTTTTAACTTCAGACTAATATTTATAAAATCGAACGCTTGATTACTCCTGTATCTTTCGACATAATAATAAGGTTTAATTAATCAAGTAGATACTTTAGTTTTGACAACCACCGTGTACCTCTTGACACGATAGTACCAATTTCTTTAATCCACTGAATATTCCAGTTTAGCAACTATCATGTACCTGTTGAAGAGATAACGGAATATTCCAGTAAATATTTAGTGATTGATATATTTTAGTCGTTGCTCGTTAATGCGTAAACAATTGTAATGAATAGTTTGTGATTGGTAATTTGTACTATTTATGAATAGTGCTAATATCACTGAACAGAAACTTGACATATTTAGATTTCAAAGTTTACATGTAGCCACCTAAGAATTCATTTGTCCGCCTCTGTAGCGTAGACCGTAGCCCGTCTGCCTGGCGTTTACGAGGTCCCGAGTTCGGATCTCGGTCAGGGTGAGCTATCCTAATAAGCTTTTTTCCGGTGTTTTACCTTATCCTGAACGATGAATGTCGGTAGCTCTAAGCTCTATGCACCATCGGCTCATTTGAGTAGCAATTCATTCATCGTGCGATATGCCTTAACGTTGGACTAAAATTAAAAAAAAAAAAAAAAAAAAAAAAAGGTATTTATTTTAAACAACTTTGTGCAATATGCTTTTAAAATGATCTCAAAATCAAAACATAAGATTGTTTACCTAAACACTTGGTGGCACACAGCCCATGTAATATTTTTATAAGGAAATAGATTTTTAAGTAAAATACCTCAGAAATTTACTTTTGTGGGAAACATATTTGGTGAACAATAAAAATATATTAATGAATCTATGTGTTAAAAGAATTAAAGATACAACTGGGAATGTTTCGTATTAAATGCACTTCTAGAAATATCAGAAATGCTGAATAGGAAATCAAATTATGATTTTTCTTATGATTGTCAATTTTAGTAACCCAGCTATCTAACTGAACAGGGTAAAATAAGAATAATAACTTCTTTATTCCTTGCAAAGATTACGTGCATACATCTTATACTTTACTTGGGAGTTCTACGTATAACATTAACACCAAGATCTATGAGAAAGCCTGCTATAAATAAGTGTACATGAACATCAGGTCACAAAGGTGGGGAAAGCACTTACGTAGCCGGATGTCATATGATTTTTGTGATAAGCTATAGCCTTATAAGGACAATAAGGAAATATTTAGAGTACCTCATTCTTTATCACTTGTTTATTTCTTATGTGGGTGTAGACCTATCTCTCAAATGTGACACAAATAGTAATTGCGTAAGAGGCAATAAAGTGTTATCAGTACATGGATAACAAAAATATGCTTCTTTGTATCAGATCTAGGCAGCTGCCTTCTAGAAGACTTTCGTAAATTCAGGAAAATGCACTGAATTTATAGTCAAGCTAATATTAAAACGTACTTGCATCATCATCATCATCATCATCATCATCATCATCATCATCATCATCATCATCATCATCATCATCATCATCATCATCATCATCATCATCATCATCATCATCATCATCATCATCATCATCATCATCATCATCATCATCATCATCATCATCATCATCATCATCATCATCATCAGCATCATCATCATCATAATAATCATCATCATTATTATTTTAGTAGTAACACAAGAAGTAATATTAGTAGCAATAGTAATAGTAATATCAAAAGTAATAGCATTAGTTGTAGTAATAACAATGGCTGGAGTAGAAGCTGCATTTTTAGTAGTAACAACAGTGTTTGTAGTAGAAATAGAATCAGCTGTAGCAACTGTAATAGCAGCAGGAGCAGAAGTAGCAGTGGTTGTAGTAGTAATTAGCAATATTAGTAGTAATAGCAACAGTTGTAGTAGCAGTAGTTGTAACATTAGTAATTTATAACAGCAGTTGCAATAGGAACAGCTACAATTGAAATAGCAGTACTGTCAGCCCACCACAAGAAGGCAAGCGGGGCCTGAAGAGGGAGAGGTGTTTGAACTATTTATCTGCTCTGGAAGTGGATCTGTTTACTACGAAATGACTGCATGAAGGTGCATATGAGTCACCCATGCTGACACATCGAATCCTCGTTTCAGTAAGTGCAGTAATAGGTATTCTGCATGGGCAAGTTATGTGACAGCACTATGTATTTTACATGACCCTAGCATGCTTGTCCTAGCCAGAAGGCGAGCATAAACATCATGCGAACAGCAAAAGTGATTACGTTACACATCGCTCTGCCTTGCCTTCTTGTGTTGGTTAGATAGTCGTTGTAGCGTAGTAGTAGTAATAGAAGAAATTGTATAAGTAGTAGTAGCAGTACTTGTTATTGCTGTTGTTGCTGTTGTTGCAGCAGCAGTAATAGGAGCAATAGTAGTATATGTAGTAATTGTATCCTGTGGTATTTATAAGCTTCTTTACGGATTGGATATATTTTCTGCCTAAAAGCTTAAGGTCACAGTGAAAATGCGTATACTGTGCCCTTTTGTTAAAAATTACGTTATGTTGGAAAGGAAAGATATGAAGCTATTACTAAGGCCCGAATTTGTATGTAAATTGATGTTTTCCCCCTTAATTTGGCCATACATGAAATAAAATTTAATATTCCGAACTAGGTCAAAGGAGTTTGTTTGTAACACTTTATTGCACATAAAATACTACATATTTTTGGAAGAAAGGATATATGAATATTTTTATTCTCGTAAATACTTATTATTAGTATTTTTCACATGTAATTAAATATATTCCATGCAGCAGAGGCGTTGGCGGTAGTGGGGTCAGACATGTACCTGCCCTGAGTACTGAGTAGGGCTTAACCATGTAGTGACGGGATGTAATGGTTGCAGGATGGTGATTGTAAATTGTTTTTCTTAAAGTACACATACTTCAGCCTTTCCTCATTCTGTTTGCAGCATAAAATTTTATCTCATAGGTTAAGAAATTCATAAGAATTCATTATCAGGACACTTGATAATATCTGCTGATTGTTTCATCAGTTGTATATGCCAGCGAAGGAAATATGAATTGAACCTACTTCAAGATTAAATCGTACATGTTTGTTAAACCTAGCTAGGCAATGATGTAATACACTGAGCTCAATGTTGTTTCAATATTACTAAATGTACAAATATAAATCCTCCTGATGGGTCTATGCTGCAGAACAATTATCTTAAATTGCTATAAGGAAACATTAAGTCACATAAGGTACATTTGTGAGGATGAAAAAAATCTGGGTCACCACTGACGTGGCTATCGATATATATAGTGGTATAAAGTGGGAGTATCGATAAGTTATGAAAAAATTTCTCAACAAAAATGCTCGCTAGCCTGTAATCAAATGCCAACTGTAATTATGAACTGTTTGGAGAAGCTTTGGAAACATTTTGGCAAAATGGTGTTAAATATGAGTGCATTGCTTCTGCTTACAGAATCTGTAGCATTATGAAGAAAGCTGCCCAAGTTCTAAGTGTAAGTTTCCCAAATATGGCTCATGTAACTTGCGTTGCTCATGTCCTGCATAGTATGTTTAAAGCAATTCGAAGCCTATATTCCACTGAGGACAAACTAATCTCCAAATGGAAGAAAGTGTTCGAAAAAGTCCCATCATGTTAGTGATACTTTGTGGTACTTGTCTTAAGGTCGTGGTATATTATGCAGATCATTATGAAGCACTTGGATTAATAGTAAATCAACTAAACAAAGAATGTGCTTTTAAAATTGAGACTGTACAGAATTTAATGCGTGATGCTAATTTAAAATGTTACTTGGTTTTTGTATCTTCCAATTTTGATTTCCTGATTTGTTCAATAAACGAACTAGAAACTTCTGTTTACTTATTAATTGAGTTAAAAATGCAGTTTGTTGAAAAACCAGTTTACACTATCTCAAGCTTCAAAGCAGAAGTTGTAATAAAAATAGTGGCTACCAAACCCTCAGTAAATTGGCTGAAATGTTGAAAGGCGAACAAATAGGTTAATCTAAAAATGTGTCTGTTAGTGATTGCCACTTTGAAGTGTGCAAATTGATATCCTGTGAACGTTCCTTTCTCCATTATAAGGAATTACTCAAAGATAATAAACCAGCTAATGGGATGTGCATTCTGGAGATGACATTTTTTGTGCATTACAACCATAACGATATGTTTATATCTGATGTTTAGCTGCAAATAGTGTGTTTCAATATTCATTGCTCTATAAACTAGATTTTGTCTTTCTTGAAAATATGTATTTGTCAATTTTTAGGCTATATTACTAGAATTATTAGCACTTAATAAGTAAATACTTGAAAGATTTTTTTTGGAACATAAAACTTGGGGCCCTAGTTATTACACTTGGTATCCACCATAATAATGGATAAACACACACGCTTACTTTAGCATACATCCTCAAACTATAGAGCTGCATGGTGTTCATAATGTGTGAATCCTCATCTTTAAACACGGTCCAACCAAGTGAATGTACTAGCAATAATCTTCCCCTGCCTGATAGAGAACAGACCAGAGTGCATTGCGTGCCCTCGCCTTTTAGTGTACATACCACACTTACAATAAGTTAAACTTCAAAGCGCAAATTGTGGAACTCCACGTGAAGAATTATGACCATGGACATTCTATATGTATAGTTCTTGTTAGGATTCTTGGGCTATGGTGTAGAGTGTTGTACACAAATTTAGCGTCCAAATGTAAAAACTTCAAAGAAAGCACTTCGGGTCTAGGAAGAAATCATGAGTCACTACAAGCTACGAAATATAGGGAATTACATTGCGGTTATAATCTCATTGGCAATGAGACACTGGTTTTGGATTGATGTAGACATCAGTTCTGTTGCCATAGTGTGTATAAGTTTCTGTTTATAACTGTTAACCATGTGCTCTGAGAGACGTGGATTGTTTTCATTACCGTACTACGACATTGAAGGTAACAGCACTGCTTATTGCATACTCGAGAAATGGCACAATACATGTTTTTTTTTTTTTTCAGAACAACAATGTATTTTATGGATTGCAGAGTTGCTGGCAATACTCGTGAAGCTCAGTCTGTACACACTTATATAGGGAGGTCCAGTGGTTCATGTGGACCGGCCATGTGGAACTCCAACAGTCGCTATGAAAGCGGAGGTATTTGTTCCACACGTGGAAGAACAGCAATATTCCAGCACAGGTGGCATTTTTATACCATGGGAATTTCCTACAATAAAGGTTGACATGCCTCGCATGACCAACACATGCACCCCTATCCTTCATGGGGTTGAGTGTGGATTAATTTTTCACCGTGAGTTGACTTTGTGACTGGATTGTTAAAATTGTGAGACTGAGCTCAGTTTTCTAAGCAATATGTTGTTCAAAGATGAGACACAGTTCGCCAGAAATGGGTTCTTCAATTGGCCCGACAGTTGAACCTAGTGCGACAGAATCTCCAAGCTGTATCCGAGTACCACATTCAGTGAATGTATGGACCGGTATTATCAGTGAAGCCTCTGTTACCACGATTGGATGGTGTGAGGTACAGGATCTTCCTGTAAAGGGTTATCGTAGAGTTAGAAGGATGCACTAACTTGCACAACTTTCCCTTGAAGAAAGTGACACATATCCCGGGCAATAGATTGGAAGAGAAGGTCGAATTTAGAGGCTACCCCACTCCCTAGTCTTTCGCCCTTTGACTTCTTGGGGCAGCATATAAAAAGCCTTGTGTGTATGATATCAGCTATCAATCTGATTAGTTTCGTGAGATGGACGATGTAATTCGTAGAATTCGCCAGAATTTTCTACCACGATGTTTTGCCAATATTGATTGTAATGATCGCCAATTTGCTTTAATAAACCAAATTGTCAAATAAGCATTATCGTTGTTTAACCTAAGTATGCATTTAAAATAAATTAGTGGTCGTTCGCTTGACATTTCCTAGTTACATTGTCTACATATTACTTCCTAGACTTAAGTTTGTTATATTTCGACATTTCTCTGGGGGCTTTAAATTTGTGCGCAACCTTTTAATCACTCTGTATAATAAACTTCGTTCACAGTACATACTTTTAATAAGATAACATTGAAACCGGGTTGTATGGATTTCTGCATTCATTTGCATGTTTCTGTGGTTTTGTTACTGCAAAGATGTGCTGTACCTTAAGCAACCTTTTGTCTGCTATTCATTTTATAGACTGTGTAGTTAGGTATAACAACTGCTGATATTTCTTTGGCAATTTAATTGTAAGTAGTGATTGCTGTCAGCATAATTACATAGAGACTTTGAATACCATAGATGATATAAAAGAAAACTATATGTGCAAAGTTTGTGTTGCATTTGGGCAACATAATTTAAATACAATTGTTTGTTCATTTACACAATTATCCAGATGCACAAATAGTTTAAGTAAAGAAAATCAGGGCAAGGACAAAATTCGTTATTGGTTTCAGGCTTAATGTTGCTAAAAGGTTTACAAATATGCTAACTTACACTTGAATGCAATGTGAGTGAGAGAGCTAGTTTTGACTGCCATTTCCACGTAACGTTTAGCCGGGGCTTGATTGCGAGCCAAGATGAAGTCTCTGTGACTGACTGGATATCCAACAATGCATGACTAAACGGAAAACAACAAGAAAAAATAATGTGCTACAACAACACAACGTTTACTTAAGTCAGATTTTCTCAACTACGCTGCAAAATATTGGAAATATAACTTGATATTTTTGTCAGCTCTCTGTTAATCCTAACAAATAGTTAAGTTAATAGAAATTGTTTTGATACACGTTATGTTATGGTTATACAGGAGACCGATACGACCATCAGCTGTATTGTGTATGTCCAGGTTGATATACTTTCCCTTTGGGTAAGTAAGGAAAAACGTGCAAATGGCCTTGCAACACAATTTATGTTGTATGTACTGTGTTCTTATCACAAGAATATGGCTGCAACAATTCTATTTTTTCATTAATTAATTTTGCTAGCAATTATAGGTGGAATTTATAAATACTAAGTAGGCTTATACTTCATAAAAACATACACTCTTCGGCCAGCAATACAGGAATACTAACTTGCGCTAACCTTAATATAGTGGCTACAGTAATAACTACAAAGTAACTATTTACCCAATAACGGTTACCAAATTAACGAAAACAGTAACCATCTGCGCCGTTAGCGATTACCTACTGAAGTAAAGTAGTTGGTTACATGATATCATTCGCTGCATGTGCATTGGTATCATAAATCGGGAACTAGCCAGCTCAGCTCGTTTTGCAGTATCAGTCTCCTACGGCAAGAGATCGGAGTAGCATTGTCGTTCCAATATGTCTTACACCTGGAGAGAGAAAAAATGTTACTAATTACCCGCTTTGTTACCTACATGTAACCTGAAAGGATCTGTATGTTTTATGACGTTAGACAACAGTACGTGCCTCTGCAGGAATGTAGAGGCAAGTGCAAGACCATTTGAGAATATAAACCACCGCTGTATTCAAAATGATCAAAAAGGAAGAGAAACCTTTCTGATTGTGTCAAATAACAGAGTAGTTTGGCATGAACGTTGTTTCGTTCCATATGACAACATTTAAGGACGTTAAAAATCAAAGTTGTTCATATTGCAAGTGGTTACAGTTAATCGGTACTGGTAACAATTAATGTAATGCAACTGCGAACGCGATAACAAATAGCTTAGTCGTGAATGGTAACCGTTAATGCACTTTATCTGCGACATTTATAACCGTTATATACCCGAAAATAACGGCTTTTCACATTCCCAGCTTAGACAGAAACGTAAGTATGAAAATGGCTAGAGTATTGTTGACTCCTCTGCGTGTAGCAAGTGCACATGCACGCACACAAAAGCAAGGTTGTCGTGAATCAGCCAGCCAAGGCCGTTTACAGAGCACTGGCCTTCCATGTTCCTCTTCCGCTCCGAGAATAAAGGGAGACCTTCGTCGATTTCTCCTAGGACACAGGAATGTCTATAGTGTACTTTGCGTTTTTTTATTGTGGCGTAACTACCAAAAGTGCCCCGGAGGACTGTGGTGGATTGCCTAGACTACCACTTCACATTTAAGACACATGTATGTACACAGAATTACTTACAATTTTTCATCCTCTTTGTTCCGTACTGTTGCTCGAGTTGTAGTGAAGCTTTTCTTCGGAATAGGTAAGTAAAGGACTTAAGTCGGTTTAGAATGGAACCCTAAGCAGTTTGCATCAAGATGCAGTGTTTAATACCAAACGTGTTTTAGTGCTGGTTTAACTTGATACAGTTGAAGTTTGGGCAGAGGGTAATTGTCTGAAAAACTTGCCCCTAGCAGTCTGGCATTACCTTTTATAGTACACACATTTATTACATACACTTATTACGAAATGTATTGTTTATGTCTGATACGCTATGTTGGGAAATTCGAAAAGCAATAACAAGTTGTCAGAATTTCTCTATTGAGTACCTATGTAAAGGTATTTTATAATAATTAAGGATCTATAAACTTGTGAAATAATTCTGTTTTACTACAAGGAAAATATCCTAAAATAAACATTACACCTCAATTATCAAAGCCTGTGCATGCAAATATATGCACACATCGCTACCGCAAAAACAGCTTTTTAATTATACAGAGTTATATTTCATATAAGTGCAGAGCTGAAATGAAAATAGGTAACCTAAGGAAATTCTGTGCAAAGTCCCATATAACTAAGGCCGAATGCAGTACATGTTGTCTGTAAAGCGATCAAGAAAGGAAAAGAAAATATATTAATAAGAAAGGCGATGAGATTTATGTAAAACGAGGGCTGTTCAATAAATAATGATCATAATTTTTTACGGTCATAATTTTTCGCACTAAAATTCAATCTTATTATATTCTGCTAGCTTAATGTGAAACAAACACGCCATAGTAGTTTCATTGTTCATACTCCTGGTTTCCGCCTAATTTCAGACATATTCAGTATCGCTTACCGCTGCAATGGAGGTAACATGCAGTTAAAGTTGTTGTTAGAGGAAGTTCCGGAGTTTCTTTCAAACGTAATCACTGCTGATGAAACTTGACTACATCATTTTGATCCTGAGAACAAACAGTAAAGCTCAGTGTGGAAATCTCCTTCATCACCAACCCCCAAAAGAGCAAAAGTGGTTGCTTCTGCTGGGAAAGCTATGGTCATCTCATTCTTTGATATTCATGGGTTTGTTTATCAGCATGTTGTACCTGCACACACATCAGTACCTGGACAATACTACAGGAATGTTCTGAAAACATTGCAAGTTCATATCAGGCGAAAAAGACGACATTTCCGTGAAGCAGGCTGGATGCTGCACCACGATAATGCGCGGCCGCATATTGTCAATGTTGTTGCTGAATTTGCAAAAATCAACGTGAAGTGCATCCCTCACCCTCCCTATAGTCCGGATTTAGCCCCATGTGACTTTTTTCTAATCCCTAACTTGAAGAAACGCCTTTGTGGGAGGTATTATCCATCATTAGAAGCAGTGGTAAAGGCAGCGGAGGCGATTTTGAAGGATCTCTCAAAACTGGTTTCCATCATGACTTTGAAGACTGGCA
The DNA here is from genome assembly GCA_030765055.1 of Mantis religiosa. Lineage (NCBI taxonomy): Eukaryota > Metazoa > Arthropoda > Insecta > Mantodea > Mantidae > Mantis > Mantis religiosa. Next base: position 59,683,571 of record CM060950.1, read on the forward strand.
GAAACGCTGGAAAAAGTGCATCGCATTCAGGGGAGACTAATTTGATAAGGACCATCAAAATTATGAGGATGAGTAAAGGTACGTTTCCAAAAAAAAAAAAAAAAAAAAAAAAAAAAAAAATGTGATCATTCTTTATTGAAGAGCCCTCGTATATAAATAAGACACATTTCAAAGAAAAACGCGTAAAGTTTATTTTAACTAATTCTACAAATGTTCTAAAATACGCGAAAACTCTCTCTCAGTTGCTCATTTGGTTTAAGAAAATCAAAGCTGTACACCAAATTTGTTGCAATCTGTATACTCTCGTTGAAGCAAAATCTAGATTTAAGTAAATTATTTCTGAAAAATGAAACTAAAAGTGATTTGTCAGTTTATTATTTTCTTAAAAACAACAACCATGATATTCCTCGAAAGAATAATAAGTGCACATGCTACCCGAAAGTTGTTTACAAATGTGAAATTCACATCGTGCTTGGAGTGTTGAAGCCACACCAAGTACAAGAATAATTTACCTCAGTATCTTTCGACATATTGGCACTTTGATATCAGTATTAAAACGTCTATGAGGTCTCATTTTTCATCCGAACGAATGCTATTTTTACCAACAAAATTTCATCTTGATGTTAGAATCGAAATATTGCAACTTGTTCAGGAAACATATTTTTGGAAACGATGAAAGTAATTATTTTCAATTTCTAAATTGTATGGATCCCCGTCTACTGTCATATCTCCAAGCTCCGGGCACCCACTGTCTCCTCTCACCTCGCCCCTCCGCTTCAGGGACAGGGACATAAGTACAAAATATGTTTTTCATTTCGAGATGGTAAGTGCCTCTCCGAAACTTCTCATCGAACCTCATATTTATTGTTAATATGTACTTTGATATTAATATTTAGGGAATCTGATTGTATACAACAAAGCCCAGTATGGAATTTCAAATTTGTTCTAAATATGGACGACCATAAACATCGCAAAAAAGCCAACTGGGGCACAGAGGTTTTCTGAACTAGGTATTTGGGATAAATCCTTAAGAGTCCATTTTCCACAAATTTTGCTTGTACAATCCTTAGGATATGGACTTCACTGAAATGTTTTCTGCAACTCTCACAATACCCATAAAGTAAGTATCCATATTATCAGGTTAAAGTGAACTAAGGACCGTCCTAATTTTGCTTTCAAGTGGAAAATCCGAATACTGTGAATTAGTGAGAACAAAAAAAAAAAAAAAAAAAAAAAGTAAAACCATAAAGAACTAGTTTCTTTAAAAGTGTGATTAGAGAGAGGCATGAACTGGAATGTTAGACGTTTTGAAAGGCTACCCTTTGTACCTAGCCCAAGGCACCATAACAAGGAGTAACGGGAAAATAACTGTGAAAGTGTGGTTCCTACTACGAGATAGCTGTTGCTTTTCTAGCGAGCGAATCACTCGGTAAATCCCGTAGCTTCAAACGAAATGACATGAGTAAGACTGACCAAGGGATAAACCGACACGGATTCCGAGGTCGTTTAAGACGCGCTACCAGAGAAGAGGTACCCTGAAATTGGCCTGGAGCGTCGTCGCCTCTCCATTGTTCTGTATCACCAGTGGCGATAGTCATCGGCATTCCAGTTACACATAATGGGGAGACTCTGCTCTGTTCGGTGGCGAAACTTTACTACACAATTTATGTTCCTTTGTTTAAAAGAATGTGAACAATGCTGCTTGAAGTTCGACAGGCGGTGTCAAAAATGTATCAAGTTACCCCAACACTAAAATCAGAGATGGCGAACTGGAAACGCAACGATCTCTTAAAGTGAACAAGGCCCAAAACAGTCGTTAAGCTAAGGCAGAATCAAATTTCCTTTGTTGCTCTACGTATACAGCAAAAGTGGACTATATACTGCAAAACAAAATAAAAGGTACGATAATGTAGTATAGCGACCAGCTATACCAAGCGAGGTGGCGCAGGTGGCCCTGCAGTTACACCTACACGGTTCGATTTTCGTGAAGGTACTGCAGTCCTCCGAGAGAGCTATAAAGCAACTCATTTCTACAATATACTAATCCTTTGTTCGACAGATACCAACAAATCCAACACCAAATCCAGAAAATAGAAGATTGAAAATAAAACGTCACATGGACCTAATAGACTATTGGGATTACCAATGGGTAACAGCCCATATACATATTGAATGTTATTTAATATGTTATAGGTAATTTGGCAAAAAAGCTTTCATCAATAAATTAAAGAAAAAGGCTTTCCTGACTCGGCAGTTTCACCGCTTCGTTATATATTTGACATCTATTTTGTGAATCTCTTGTTTACCCATCCTCATCTTCATCTTTACAGACTCACAACATACGTAGAGGTGCGTGAAGTGTCATCTGGCAGCTGTTTTATACTCCAGCCACTCACAACACACTATCCTCTGAAATGTGTGCCCCATTTAAGCCACAACTATTTGTAGGATAAGACACAAATCTAAATGGGACAAGAATGTAATCACGTCTCTCAAAAGTTGCATACTACATTAATTAGTGCTCTCAGTTGAAATGCCACTCTGACCATCTATTCCGCAACGAAATTCCCAAGTTATTCTTCAAAAAATATTTTCTTACACAGAGGCAACTTTTCTATGGAAGTAATTAAACAGTGAACGGCGTCTGTAATATCCCAAGTTATCTGTTCATATTTGTAACACAATATTGTGCACAATATCAGTGATAACACAGTAACGAGATCATAATTGTTAACATTAGTTTAGTGTTATAAAGCAGCCCATCACGTTATTTGTCTGGAAATTCGCATATCAGCACAACAGTACTTGGGAGTCGAACACCATTGCGAGCATTCGAATGCAGTGCACGGAGACAGGCCGGCTCATCATTGACTGGTTGGCACATCAGAATGCTCGCACTGCAATCTTACATGTATGAACTTGTACAGAGAATGAGTTTGCATCGAGCTACAGTTTGTGTAAAACGTCGTGACACATATGATGCGCAAGAAAGGATAAATGTTGAGAACTGGCGAGAGCAGTGGGGTAGCAAGGAACTGGAAGAGGTATCAGAACTCGGGGACAGTGACATATACAAAACATTGTACTTATCACACTTACAGCAGGTGGAGCACTGACCCCCAATTCTCTTATTATGCAAGTGGGCTGGTCAGTACTATTGTGCGCCTTTGTTTCAGGAGTGGGAGAGCTGTCACGACGCTCCTGAGCCAGTAGAAGCTCGGCTCAGCAGTTGCATGATAGTAAAGCAGCTCACGTCAGGGCATTACTTCTCTATTCAAACGAAACATAAATGGATTTCCTTCCCAAGAAAATCATCGAGAGTCTAGCAGGCATACCAATTTGTGAGCCATGGTATCATTACCCTATTTTCCAACTCCTACACTGTGTCAAGCAGGTGGTCTGACTTTACGGAGCCACATTGCCAGAAGAAGCTCCTTGGGCCCTAGAAAACCCAAGAACAAAACGGGATAATGGGTTAAACATCGTGTCCCCTCCATTAGCTCCTCTGGAGTTAAACCGAAATTTATTAACCATGTGCTAATACGTTATTCCGCTGAATTTTGTTCAAAATATTCAAATAATAAATTTTATAGTTGATATTGGAAAATTATTCTCCTATGAAAATGACACATTATGAAAAAATATATTTTAATTTGATGATTTTTAGACAGTTTCCTTACCAAGCGCTTCTAGCCATTTAAAATGCTGCATTATTTCAGTTTTCATCCACCCAGTCTTTAAATGTTCTCACAAAAGAACGCCCTTTTTTAAGTTTGTTTACCAGCACGAGCTGAGTTAGTAATTTCGAAGTAGATTCAATTAAATGTGTTATAATACGTAATTATTGTCTCTCTGACAGATGTGCATCTTTTACACACCAAGATAGAAACATCAGACGAACGAACCCAACAGCTACTAATAAATTGTTAAGGTCATGTACATGGCACAACTACCGATACATATAACACCCTAATTGTAAATCTAAAATGGCTGAATGGAGGGGTTCGTAATACGTCGTTTCCTGATAAGCAGCTCTATGGATCTACACACTGAGAGAGTTTAGTTCTGAGAATAGGGGACTCAAGTTTGGCAGGGGATTCGTTCGTAGAAGAGTTTGGGGTAACCGCTGATTCATAGAAAGCAGCTACGCGATGAAAGTAAGCGGGGAGAGAGTTGTGCATGTAGGCGAGGCCGTGTTACTGACCACAGTTGTTGGTGCTTTGCCCTTCCAGGATCTTTGTCCGATGACATCACTCCGGCACAAAGGGACTGCATCCCGTTCCGGCCAATTGCATAAGCCTTTGTGCAAGTTACACCCGTGCTTCATACATAAAGGCAGACGTTGCTTTCTTTTGGATTTTGGTAGGTAAAACATTAGAATCAACATTTTGATAGCATATTAAAAATATAGTTTAAGCCTCTCTAAAACAAGGGGAAAAACAGGATTGTTTATCTGTACAACGTCTGTAAACACCACAGATCGGAAAACAAAATGTCAAGATGTCTGGTGTTTCTCGAAAATTCGAGATGCCGGGATATATTGTTATTTATTAGTTTTAGGATAATTAATTGCAGGATAAGTATGGAGTACTAACTGAATGGCAGACCACATACTTTTCTTTTTCTGTGACAATTGTCCGTTATCATAGAAATGCCGTAACCACATTGAGAATGGGTAAAGAAATAAAAGGATTCACTGCAGAACAAAGTTAGTTGTTTAAAGAAAAAAATGTGTATTAAGTAATTTATAAAATACATCAACCATTCCTGACACAGATATTCCATACAGCATGGAATATTACTTTATTTTGTTAATATGACATGATTAACTGCCATTATTTTGTTTCTCAGAGATCCATGGATAATTTTATCAATTTTATAAGAAAACAGTGCATGTTCCTCTATATCTTGAATATACGTAAATGTTTATTAAATTAAATAATTTCGTTGCAGGAATTCTTCCTCGTTGATATGAAGTGGATGCTATTGATGGTATGCTGAATCGTGTTAGTATAGAAAACAATAGAAAAGAACGTATGGTTCTTAAAAGTTCTCTGGAACATTTGCTTTTGCACTGCTAAGGACAAAGACAAAGAATTTCCTTCCTGGCAAACTGTTTACCACTAATATACCTTTCACGAGAATTTGGTTGTGAGGAATGTGTTGGCATCAACAACTTCAGCGTTTTCTGAGAAAGATTCTCCTAGAGTTTCAACCTATTTACAAAGCTTATGTCCCTTAGAAAACAATCTAGCCGTAATATTCCTTAGAAAACGCTGGAGTTGTTCATAAAACATTCCTTACGGCCACATTTTCGTGAGAGAAACATGGTAAACTATGTACATATTAGTTATGATCATGATATTATCGTGAGCCGCCATGTGCTACTGTTCATCTTGTCCCTCCCGGAGAGTAAGACATCCTTCACACAGGCTACACTATCTGAAAATCCAGCGATCTTTTTAAAAACAGACATATTTACAAAAATAAGTAAACAACGGAGAGGTTTACGATAAAATGGACTATGCACTTGATGCGTCACCCTACAAATTCTGTATTGAAACGGCGCAGTTAGCAGCATCATGATCGACTCTTCTGTTCTTCTACACCAAACTTGTAACCTAGGAGTAAATAAAGTTCGAAAAGGGGAGAAGATAATAATGTCAAAAGTGCAGTTTGCGCTTCTGGAAACATCTAAATTTCTGTATCCGAGCATGTGTAGTAGTTTTATATGAAGGATACATTTAAGCAAAGTTAGTCCAAAAATCTAGATTATCAGACATTCTGAAGGGTTCTAGCGAGCCACTAGACCACGTGGAACTACATCACTGCACACGAAGGCATGTAGTGTTAAGTTATTTTGAAAGTAGGTATATGGATCAGCAAACTAACAACCACTCTGAGAGGGGAAGATTGCCTTTTACTGACTTTGATATGTGTATTTGCTTGGTATCCTATTAGTGAACAATCGGATTTTACAGGTCCATTTGTGATTTCCCGGACTTATTTCTCTATTAAGCAATAACGTTCGCCTAGCCACTACACGAAAACTTAAGTACTATCCTAGTTTAGTTGCGATACTAAAAATTTATTTAATAAGTTTGTTTCGATGTAGCAACTACATTTTGTATTAGGCTCCATATATCACAACTGGGTGTAAATCAGTTAGTAAGGGACTATTTTTTCAAAACATGGCATGACACATAAGCGTTTTAAATGTTTTCCCTATTATAGGCAGACACTAATTTTGAGGAAGCGATTCGTTAGGACTATATTTTATGGAAAATATGCCAAATAAAGTCTGGATTTGACACCAGTCTTGTATATAATATGTGTAACGTGTAGAGCCTGGAATTCTAAACGAAATGCTTATAAATGCTTTTGAGGTATGGGGTATGCTTACTTATTTTATGCATTTTAATTAAAATAGTTTATTTTATATAAATTAATTTAAAAGTAAATTTTCATTCCTAGCCATCGTTTTATCATTCAGACAGTTTACATCGTGTCGCTGAAACAGGAACCAATATAAAAATGTGGATCTTCTTGTATCTAGCGTAAATGAAGTCACCGATTACAGTTCAAACATTTCATTAAGTCCTTCCAAATTTGTCTTTACCTTGTCAGCAAGTTTTAATACGATGGGGTTCTTGGTTAAAGGCTGTGTCATACCACGCAGAGCATTTCAATGAAGCAAAAACAGTGTTGTATCATACTCCTTAGATGCCGAAGATGCAAGCAGCATTGCCACAGCACAGGAATGTTTTGTTAATGTTGTTATCCAAAACAAGACATAGTACAGCCATAACCGTTTCTCCAAAATAACTGCTATTATAACAGTTGCAAGCTCGAAATAATACCTTGGAATATTCATTTTATTTATAGACAAAATTTGAGTAACGTTGTCTTCAGGGACTCACGGTTTTGCTAAAACTGCCTTTGAGAAACTCAGTAAGGTATGAATGAAAAACCCTGGTTACGAAATACTGTGTATGATTTCTAAAGTCCCTAATACAGGAAAATATTTTGAAGAGGAATTCACTCAAGAAGAACTGTGATGCTTTTCACATGTTGCGACGTTGAGATATCCGTTTCACTGTATAAAAAAAATTCTTCACTGAAAAACGCAGGAGCTTCACTCATGAAAATCTCAAGATAACCTCCTTCGTATACTGTAACAAGCTTAGGTAAGGTAAGAAACCTACAATAAAATACATTTATGATTACATTTTTATTTTTATTGGCTTATGTTTTAGACTTATTTGTTTCATTTTTCGATCCTATATCTTTGCTTATTTCACCATTTGCTGTGCTTACAAATTCTGGCTCTAGTAATGTATATATAGGCTGCCTTATATGCCATAAATAGTATCTGTTTTGCTGTCTGTGTTGAACTGGTTATCTTTGCTATTGAGAGAAGATAAACAAAAATAAACTAACTCCACGAGCTGCTCTACTAAATCCAGTCAGCTCCAAGGTGCAACTGAAGAAAAAGCATAACTTTGACTGTATATAAAATGAGGACAAATGTGACTTTTATTGGATTGAACTCAGGATGAGCCTATTATTATTTATGTAACACCTATTTTAGTTAAGGTTAATAAAAACAAAGGACAGCCTCAGAAATGATATTTCTGCTAGCGATTTAACTTTATTTTAACACTCTTTGGTACTTATTGTTTTCCTCATAACATGTAAGGGAATAAAATCCAAATACCGCTTATTTATAATCAATACGTTCATTTATACTGGAATGAACTTATTTTTATTTAAAGTAACTTAAGCTAATAAATGAGAGTTCCTCAATATCACCCGTAACGCCCAACTGCTCCGTCTTCCTATTTTGAAAGCATAAGACCACCATGCATTACAGTTGTTATGTACCCTTGATTAAACATATAACGCCTGTCATAGAAAGCTTCCCATCTTGCCAATAGTCACGATGCCAGAATGTATGAGGAAACTGACTTTCAGCTAAAAGTAGGCTACTGTTACCACTTTCTTGCACCTTTCGCCACCAATATCTCTCCTCTCATCTTCATGGACCGCGCCCATCGTTCTTCTGGTAATCAGTTTGCTCAAATGGAACCCCCTTACCATTGCCCTTATGGACTTCGTCAAGAATTAAAAAGGGATAAGTTGCCAGCCACTTTCGAAGACTTCGACTTAGTATCTGCTTAATTTATCCTTTCATTCAGTGGCCCGTTTCGTAATTGATTTTTGAAAGGGTTAACGGAGGTTAAGCAATGCTTGTGAGTTAGACTACTTTATATTTTATCAGCAAACCAACAAATGTGAAACAGTAGTTTATAAAACAACTAGACGTTAAGACTGGATAACGTTTCCTTTAATTATGTTATTTATAAATTCGATGGGATAAATATATGAGCAGTGAAGAACTTTCTTTACTATTACTCATATAGACAATCCACTTAAATACCTTGCAACTCTGGGTGTTCCAGTGTCCGTTTCGGGCTATAACATGAAACTGTACCTTCAAATCAAAACGAGCACGCACAAATTTGCGTCGCCTTCTTTTACTAACGCGCAGAAAAATATCGTTTTATTGCCGGTTTTCAAAATAACACTTAATACTTAAGTGCGTTGCACACACACACACACACACACACACAGATAGAGAGAGAGAGAGAGAGAGAGAGAGAGAGAGAGAGAGAGAGAGAGAGAGAGAGAGAGAGAGAGAGAGGGAGAAGAGAGAGGAGGTGAGGGAGAGGAAGGGAGGGAGAAGAACCTCCGCGGTTGATGCAATAACATGAATATTCTTAGAGGGTTCCAAAATGCTAAATTGTCAACACTGTATAAAGTCAACGTCTTTATTTGGGTATGTGAACGGTAATCAAGGACATTTAGTGTGCTCTTCATTTTTAAACTGAAGCACATGTTATCATCAGAAAGTCGGCACATTCTTCCACTGTCTTTGACGCATTCTATGACTATATCAGGCAACGGAGGGGCACCTCTAGAATCTTTTGTACTTACTCGCTCAGGAGGAAAGGATGAGGTGAAGGAGCCGCCCAGTGAAGGCTAACATGTAGCAAGGCCAAAGGGAACAATCTAACAAGCAAGCTTTTGCGCCATCTCTCTGACACTCCTCGACACTTAAGCCTACCTGAAACGTGAAGGGGAAGTAAAATGATAGGGAATGAGGGAATGGAAACTCGTGTTAGAAGAGAAACCATCCTAGCATTCGTTTTACCAACCAGGGAAAACCATAAATACTCATGGTGAGAGTGGCAGACTACAGAAATTGAACTCGAGATTTTGCGAAGGGAGCCTTGCAGTATACCGGGTGGGGGGAGGGGCATTTAAGTAATGAGTTCAGCTGATGGAAAATAGGCATCGAAGCAAGTTTGAAGTAACAGAGGGTCTACAAATATTTAGCTTTTATGGTTTTAAAACATTAACACTCACTTCAGTACATAAGCCTCTTATTAAAGCTAAATACAGTATATAAGCCTCTTATTAAAGCTAAATCCATCACCATGCGCGAAAACAAAGAGTAAGAACACATTCAGATAACGAGAATATCGAACATGGAGAGTGCTTCTGACTACAAATTTATATACAGACAAGAACAAAATTAAATTTCTTATTATTCGTAAAAAAGCAAATAACTCAACTATTACATGAATATGCATATTAAATATGTTATTGTAGAACATAACACAGCTAGAAAATATAATCAAGTCTATGCCTTTCCACTTTCCCAACATAAATTCTGCTGTATTAAGTTAATTTTGTGGTCTATATTATATTAAGGAAAAGAACACCTTATGTATTTAATGTAATTCACCTTAAAATACTGTTAATAAAAGGGAAGTTACTGATTTCCCAAGTGAATATTGAATAAATTTCATAATTCCAAGAACCGATACATAATATTTTATACACAAGTCCTTTCGCCTGTTTTATATAACTATTTCTTTTATGAACAGATGGAATGAATGAAGAAAAACATTTATATTTACAAATAGTTATTATGCAAAAAAGTGTTCGTATTGTATTTTGGATCAAAGTAGCAAGATATTTGTGAATTGATTTTTATAATGAACTGTTCATTTAGTACTCACACTATCTCAACTCTAAAAACATTTGGCATAATTTTCGTAACTGCGTTGTTCTTTTTTCAAATAGACAAGTCCTCCTGATTAATACAATCCAAAAACTCCCCAAAGAAAGTCTGTGTGCAATTGGAAAGGATCGCAAACTGAATATCGGTTAATTTTAGGATTTCTGTTCCATGTTGTGGATAAAACTCAACTTTTTAAACTTAAATCTTATAGAAAAGCAGGTTAACTTTATTTGTGTTTTAAGTTTCTAAGATCGAAGGCGCAAACATTATATTTTACAAATTTTGTTCTTTATTTCCATAACTGCGTTTCTTTGCTTACAAAATCACCGAGAATCTGAAAATTGACTGCAAAATTCCTATTCAAGGTAAAGAAATCCAGACATTTGCTATAACATTTTATCTTTATTGTTATACCTTCTTCTGTAAAATTGTTTGCCTTTTAATTCAAATTTGTGGGAATTACACGATCAAAATAATGTTTTTAGTTATTCTGTGAGTATTTTAAAAATACTCTTGGATGATTTATTTGACGCTTCCCTTGAGACTGCTCTAATTGGTTCTTTTTTGATAGAGAAAAAAGAGAATTCTGTCGCTTTAATCCTTTCGCATGAAAATATGACTATTTATTATGCAGTTTGTTATCAGCTTAAAGAAAGAAATTTAATAGGTTATAAACAAATTTACTTGGAATCTTTCACTTCCAAATTCAAACGAAATAATCACTGGAACAAGTACGATGAAGGAATATTTGTAAACCAAACATGTCCTTTATTTTGTAATTGGGACTTTACACAACTATGGCGCTATTATTTCTGCCAGGTTATACCGGGCTCAATTTATTAAAAATCCGGGTACTTCTGACAGAAAATACGCTATTTCATACAGTCCCTTATTCATGCCCGAAAATTGCTTTAACAATTCGAATTAATATTAATGTTATAGGAAAATAAATCTAAGTACAAAACGGAATATTAAGGCCTGCCATATGGAGTTAACTATATTGTAATTAAAATTAGTGCGTATATGTATATAGGTAGGTATGTATATGTATGCATGTATTTGTTATATATGTGCGAGTTCAATTTTGTTTGTTAACGAAGCTATCAATTGCCAGGGTCACATCAGTGGCGCCGATGTGCCTGAATTTCGTCACTTTCGAGACACTTGAAAACCATCAGTCCGAAAGGAGCTCGAACCCGCGACCTTAGGATCAGTAGGCTAACGTGTAACCAACTGAGCCACCCAGACCGACGTGTGTATACATTAATTGTTATTCTCAATTTTAGAAGTATTATCTAAAAAGGTATAATATAAACTATAGATTAATGCAAGGCATATATTCATCTTCTAAGCATGCGTTGTTCTAAGATGGAAAATTCCAAGAAGGTCTCTGAACAAGTAAGATATACTAAGAAGTTTTTGCAATAAAACTATAAGAGAAAACACGCCAAATGGGAAGAAGACAATTTTGAAAGGAATATAAGTTCGTGATTTACAGTATGCTTAGGGGATACGTGTCTTAATAACATATCTTGTAGCTACATTTGTGCATTTTACACTGTTGTTAAGTTCTGTTCAGCTGAGGAGTTTGTCCCTGATGCGGCTTGTTTCGGAATTGAAGGTTCTGCATGATGCAATGATACAAAGCCAAAATAAAAATCACATTTTTTGCATATAATTATGGATTCACATTAACTTAATTTGCCTTGTAATCTATCTACGTAGGTGTGTTGTATTTGAAGGCTACAGGTGGCCTTACTTTGGACTTTTCACAGTTTCGGTTCCTTGCAGGAACCAGGACACAATTATGGGAATTCAACGTTAACGTATCACATCCGTAAATGAAGCGATTTGTAATTTTTCTGAAACCCAAAACATTCCACTGAGCATTTTTAAACCTTTGTCGAGTCTTATGTTTCTATAAAAAGAGTGCCTGTAAATTGTGGTGCATATCTCTTAATTATTATTCGATTATACGTTTTGAAACACAATTTTACTTATTTTTCATAAACTACTCGTTATGGTGCAGTTTATATAACCTTTAAGCAACATTTTAGATATATTATCCTCACTGAAGTAGAAAACTTGTTTGCAAAAGAATACACATAAATATCTAATTTTTAGTTAATTGCTTTCATTTATAGGTATCTGCTTTTTCAAAAATAGTTACCCATCAAACATGGGTGAGCATGGTGGCGTAACACATTTGCCTTACAGTAATAAATACATAACAAGCAATGAATTGGGACACTATTTCCCAAGTTTCACTCCAATCGTTTAAAATTACATTTTAGGATTATTTTTAAAATGTCTAAAATTACAACCGAGAAAACCACACACTATGTACCAAATTTCGCATATTATAAATATACAAATTCAAAGCCCTCAAATGGGATACTGCTTAAGATTATATAAGTCGTCACGAAAGTCGCCTTTCATTCCAATATGTAACATATTTTCTCCAAAATGCTTCAGGAGTATTGAGCTTAAATAGTTAAAGGCAGAATTTGAATGTTTTTTTTTTTTTTAGTTTTTGCCAAATTTTCCCCATTCGGTCTCCTTAAAAAATTAGTTACTTTACTTATTGTGCAGCGATATTACTCGACTTATTTCAGGTAATGTAGCATCAGACAAACAACACTCCTCTTCCTGCAGTGACTGATGTGAATGCCCTGAGTTTGATGATGCGGAATTTACTCAGTTTGTGCACACTCAGTTATTGTTTCTTCTGCACGTTTCACTATATTCACGTGTACTGAATTGAAAATAATTTACGGAAATGCTGGCATTAGTATAGACAGAACAGAGAGGAATGCCCAAACTGCAAGATATAGCTGAGCTGTTATTCGTGTAGTAAAGGTTATTGCCCAGCAAAGTCGTTTGGTTAGTAGGTCTGGGTGTCTTTGTGTTCAAGATGAGTCCTTTAAAATATTTCTTTATTGAAGGTAAATCGACATAATAGCACCTTTTACACACACACACACACACACACACACACACACACACACACACACACACACACACACACACACACATACATACATAGACACACAAAGAGAAAAAAAGAATACACTCATGTTAAGCTAGTCATTTCTCTTAGTGTGTAATAGTTTTGCCCTATGCTGCTGAAGGAGGAACCAGAAAACGAGAACCAGCTGCCAAGCAGAGTCTTATAGAATTACAGTAGCACAAAACTCACATATTTACGCATACTAGAATAATTTCCAGTGAATCAATATTACTTTGTACAATATTACTTTATACTTTATTACTTTAGAATATAATATGTTTATATGTATACTTTCCAAAATGTACAATACGGAATCGCAAGTTGTTAAACGTGAATATATTTCAAGTGTGTAGAAAAATTAGAAAATCGCTGTAGTAATATGGCTGCATACCAAAAGAATATGTTGTGTTTATTCTTGTACAAACTAATCTTATAAACGCTTATTCCTCTATTTACTTCATATTAATCAAGATAGACATTTGCCGAAATTATATTATTGCTACTTTTCTTGTAGGTGCAGGTTTTTTTTTTTTTTTTTTTTTTTTTTTTTTTTTTTTTTTTTTTTTTTTAATTTACGTCCTCCAACGTTAAGTCATATCGGACGATGAATGGAATGGGTGAAATGATGCTCAAATGATCTCGGGGTCCATGGAGCTTAGAGTTACCCGACATTCGTCTTTCAGGATAAGGGAAAACCCCGAAAAAACCTCATCCAGGTAACTCACCCTAACCGAGATTCGAGCTCGGGACCTCTTGAACGTGAGGCAGACATGCTACCACCACACTACCGAGGCGGGCTGTAGGTGCAGGGGGAAATGTGACAACACAGTAGGCTTTCACCGATAGTCAAAACTTTTAGGAGCTGGTCAATATGTGTTGGCTATGAAACTCCATTGTTTGTTTGCATAGCCTTAGATAATCAAATAAATAACAAGGTATATCTCGGAAACAGTTCACGCCCCCCAAAAAAAAATTGTACTTAATGTGGATTTTTTTATGTTTTAACGAGACCCACGTCTCTTACAGTTTACCAGTTATAGTACAGAAGTCGCCCACATTGAAGAGAACGTCTGAGGACATTTCCAGAATATCCAAGGCATAATTTTATTTGGCATGAAAATATATTAAATATTTGGTATTTTAATCAAATCGATAAGCCATTTTTGACAACATAAATACTTTCAAAATGTTTTCCATATAAAGGCTAGTCTGGTGTGGGAGAATTTTCTTGAAAATCTTCCTGCCGCATCCTTAGAAGATGCTAAACTTAGATACCAAGTTTGGTATATACAAACGCGCGCGCGTGTACACACAAACGGGCCTTTTCTAAAACAGCTAGTCTCAAAGTACGTATTTCCGATTAAATCTTGGAATCAAAGTTTTGGGTAGAAGACGATACTTCCCTTCCTGTAAGTACCTCGGGAGAAATAAGACGCGTCTGTTGTTCAACCCCTGAAATTTGCAGAAACGTTTTCACAAATGTTATGAATTTTAGCCATGTAAGTAATAACAAAGGGCTCGAGTGAGTCACGCTGTATACTGTCTGACTACGGATCCACGCGAGACAGCCCTGTGGCACGCGATGGGTTTTGACATTGGCACAGCAAGAGGGGGAAGCGATGTCACTTCGAAACAGGTCACGGTCCGACACTATCAGCGCCTCACTTATCTCAACGGTAATGGCCTAAATTAGAGGCAACGTCAAAATGAAGAGCTTCGTACCTCGTGCTCAAGGCTGCGGCGTTAGGTTATCAGGGGATATGAGTACAAGGGTGCCACCAAGAGTGACCCTGTATTCCAGATGGTCTTGTAACTAACTGCCCGCAATATATCGGGTATCAGTGTTAATGGATCTGGACATTTTTTTAGGAGTCAGCCCATTAACTATTCAAAGAGCAATGTACCTCTACTGCTTACACGAATTTGCGAAATTCTCGGTAAGAATTTTTCAATTTTGAACTTACAATAGTTTAAATATCATCTGAAAAGATTTCTTATTTTTACGGACTCGTCAGGATTCCCCAAAAGATCTTAAATACTCAGAATGAAGCATCATTTCTTGGGTAAAAGAGTCGTAAGAAGCTATTACAGCAGTTGAGGAAGTAACGCTTTGTACTATATTTCTTTCAACAGTTCTCAGATCACAACTCCGATATGTCCTGTAAAACACAAAATATATAGTTGTAAAACTTCTTGCATTAGTATTTCACAAAAGTGCAGTGATGGGTGTCTAGTAACTCTAAGCTGTATAGAACCTGGCTCATTTGAGTACCTTCCACCCATTTCATTCATCGTCCGATATGACCTACGTCGGAGGACGTTAAATAGAATAAATAAATAAAATAGTAAATAAATAAATCACAAGTGCAACATAGCCGTAAATAAACCATACTTTGTTAGCATTCCATAGTCCAAAGCACTGTCACTGCGTAAGTCTATCTAATATGCAGTGCTTTTCTGGAAACAAAAATTGGCAGGGAATATTCCATCACGTGATAAATTTTTGGAGAGTACCACACTTGTAGGAAAATTACCATCGAAACTAAATGAGACTCATCTTATTAAACTTACACATGGGCCACAGTTCGGTGTTCCTATTCCAAAACGATATAACTACTTAACATTCAGCTTTAGATTAATATGCTCTTAATTTTATCTAAATTGCTGATAAGAATACTTCGCTAAACTGCATTTATCAATAACTTAGCCACATTCGTAATAATTTTGAACTGAGACCCATATTTCTGTGTATATTTATCTGTGACATTGGAAAGAACGGTCGTGTTAAATGCAATTTCTAGATATGCCCGTGTAATTTACCAATTTTGGAAAAAAGGTTGGCTGCATAGAAATCCACTAATATTTTTACTAGTCACCATTTTAGTGATGGGTTGGGCCATGTGTTCTGGAGATTTTTTAAGTGTAAGTTTCTGCGTCCAAAATAAAATGTTTTGTCTGTATATATGTATAATATAATTCAATAGAGAATTATTTTTATGCCCTACAAAAAAGTAGTTTAGTTGTGAGATTCTATAGCATTTGTTCCTTTTAGGTCAATAAAATGTGTAAAATCCGCAACAAAGAATGTTTTTGACACCTTCTGCTCGAATAGCTTCCGGTGCTTTGGCACCTCGATTAAACGCTAGAAGTAAAAGGTGTCATGCACATTCTTTGTTGTTGACTTAACACTTCATTGTAGTGACGTGAAAAAAAGACAGTATACAAGCATACAGCAACTAAACCAGCAGTTTTGTAGAGCACATAATTTTCTATGTGCAGAAACCATTGTCAAATGGTTTTATTTTGCACGCAAAACTTTCACTTAAAGAAAAGAACGCCAGGTGAAAAAGTCACAGGAACTGCTCGCGAGCGCTCGCGATCTTATTTACCAACTCATTAAAAATATGATACTGCTTCCTATTGGATTTTTGAATAACCTGTTGCTGAGTGTTGCTAAGTGATAGAAACCAAAACTTAGAGAGATGCTTACTGGCTTTCTGAAGAGGTTTTCACCGGAATGTAACAAATAAGAAGATAAATGGTAGATTTTCCACCGGATTGGTCAATGAATCCATCAAGAGGCGCGTAAAAGAACAGCCGAACTGCGTATTATTCAGTCAATACGGCAAAAGCATATGAAATAATATTTCCTTTCAACAATTATCAGTTTCTGAGATGAATTGGAGGAAGGAGGCTCTCCTACAGATGTTCGAGAAAATATCAAAGCGAGACGAGATGAGCTTGCCCTAATATCAGAGTTCTCTACCTCCGGTCTTGTGGTCTTTTATGATTTGGGCCACTTTGTACAGCAGACGCTTATTTGGGTAGTTGTTAATTAAGATCACTACCTAAAGTGTAGGATAATAAATATTAATGGTTTAAATAAATGAACTCTTTGAGGAGAAACACTAATAGTATAATAAATATTGTTAATTTTCCATTCTTGCCCTATTCATTTTGAAAGTCCTGTGAATTTCGGGAACAAATAATTCGTTTTAGTATTCTCAAATTCTATTATTTCAAAGGTTAGCATGCTGTACGCAACATGCACTCTCAGTTATTTAATGCACCCAAGCATTGCACAATATTTGCTTCAAGTCTTCTTCTGCTGAGCTTTTGATGGAACAGAACTTTTTTCTGTGAACATTAGCTTAATCAGTAGATAAAATACCTAATGGTTATAGTGAACTTAATTCAGAAATTCAACAGTAACGTCTGAGGTCGTATTTGGGAGGACCGGTTTCGACTCCAATCGGAGTGGCTACTCTGACAACGCTATTTTTCGGTCAGTTTGAGAATGCTAGGGTGGCTCCTCTTCTACCATGAATCTTCTTCCCCATAGTTTCTTGTTATGTGGTGCAGGATTGTAGGAGACGGCGTTCGGTGCGTTGCGTCTGGGCGTTGGATTGTGCTTTGGAATGATTTTTCTCTTGAGTTGGTTGGACTGGTGATGGGCCTTTTTCTGGGGGCATTCTTGGGTCGTAGGGTACTCGGAGCTTGTGAAGAGGGCCGGCAGGCCTTCGCATAGGTTCTATCTGGAACCGTTAGGGTACCGCCAATAGTTACACATCGCCGCCCAGATTTTGACGCTATTCGGATCCTCCCTCTCAGGGATCACATTAGAAGTAGAAAGGATTACTCTGGCCTACTTGCGGTGCTCTGCCCCGGTTTTCGAGGCACCTCAGTGATATGTACTAATGATGATGATCATCATCATAATAATAATACTTAATAATAATTTAAAGTAACTTATGGTTAGTATAACTTAGCATGCATAACTTTCTGTTTGCTTCTAGTGATGCTCTAACTAGAGGAAACATAAACATCACGCATAATATACTAACCAGGAACATGCCGACCGACATAACATTCTTGAAAGTTCACAGTTAATATTACTGTGAATGTTTATTTATTGTGCAATTTATTGAAATCCTACAAATGATCACAAACTTTAACAGTACAGTACAGCATTTAACATACAGTATATTCCCGATTATTCAAGTAATGTGGGGCAGAAAATGCACAAATAATCGAAAAAAAAAAAAAACAAATACTAGAGAAAAGCGCAATTCCAATTATGTAATTCTAATTTTTGTTTTAATGTCAAAATGTCTTTTATTATTTTCGGTTCTCCTCCATCTCTTTTACAAATTCCGCACACGAATAATCGGGAATATACCTACTGTATTTGTTACCCATAGAGTCATGTGTTTGGTGTTAGAAAATAAAACGCCATTTCTTAATTAATTTTTCCCGCTAATCTTTTAATCAAAATGAAATCGTGTAAGCTTATTTGTATTTTTCTTCATTAACACTTCCTTGTAATGAAATTTCGGTAAACGGATAAAAGAATAAGAAATATTTATAACTTGATATATACAACCAAATTTTAGAATAGGTCTTGTAATTATGGTTTTTCACCCCAAAAGTACGAATGTATTTTAGAACTGAATTAAAAGTAAACTAGCTAACGAGAGCAATAAATGGAAGCCATGAAATTTAGCCTGCCAGATTAACTTGTATCTCCGATATATTAACCTGAGTTTATGTATACACTTAAGGTAGTGTTGTCTTCGTGGCAGGCGAGTACAAAATTTCCCAGCAAGGCATCTGCCTAGAGGTTAATGACTTCACCAGGAGAAAGCTGGAAGGAAAAAGCCTTTCGAACTTTTGAGATTGAATCTAGGTATTAGTCAGATATAAACCCCGAGTTACTCACCCTGGGTGCCGGATACAGCAAAGGGCCTCCACCTCCTTCGGGATGCATTTTTAGATATTCCCGCCTCCCCTTCTGGTCGAATATCCCGTGCTGCGACGTCCTGACGGCTTACAACTGCACTTCTCGGCGCAATCAAACAATCCAAACGGCACTCTTCCGTCAGTTTTGGTCACCACTAGTCACTGAGCGAGTCCTTGAGGATCCTGTCCTACCTCACCGTGAATCCTGCTATGTTCCAGAAAACACACACACTTCCCAAACCGTCAGCTGTGTTGTGCCATAGCCGCAATAGTCGAAACTTTCAATCCAAGACAATGACCCACTTCTGTCAAGGATGCAAAAGAAGGGCGGCGGGGAGGAGAGAGGAGGGCGGATCTAGGCTATGTAACCGCGCGTTTGAAGTTTCGAGCTCCTTATGGGGTTGATATTAGGTCACAGGCATCATCGACGCGGAAATAACACTAATTTCGTTTTCCTTGCC
>CM060950.1:59707870-59757870 GCA_030765055.1 Mantis religiosa
TGTAAAGAAAAATCAATAACATTTTACGGTAAAGTACTTTTATTGCTCTGAAGTGTAAACAGTTTTTTTCAAAACGATACCGAACGAATATGGCAGTTACGTAGTTTATAACTTAACTAGTCCGAATTTTGGCGTTACAACATAGAAGTCTGTTAGGTATAATTGTATGCAGCATTAAATATTACATTATTTTGTGATTAGGCAGCGCGGGAACCACTGGTGTGCGAACTTCAAAAGTCGTTATTGGGACGCACCAGCCACGACAGCAAAAACTTCTTGCTCTTTATCACTGACCCTATCCTCGCTTTCAGGTAATGGGGCAAAAGGCAGTTATTTGTGCAAAAGTCGATTAATAACTCGGACAGTTCCAAGGTTTGTGCAAAAGTCGATTAATAACTCGGACAGTTCCAAGGTTACTCTTCAGTGTAAAACTACACATTCCGTCTGATTTTGCGCGTACTTAGATGGCAAATCCAAGCAATATGGAGCGCTATACGAACGCCGAAATTATGGATATGGTTTTGATGGATGGAAGAGCTGAAGGGAGTTCAACGAACACACGGTTAATTTAGTTTCATTATAAATATAAATTGTAAAAATAGTTATATCAATGATAATATTTATTTTTTAACTTCAGAGCATTTTGTTATGATCTGAATTGTACAACACCTTCAACCACTTACTGTAAATATCAACAGCTTCCTTTTCAGTTTCAAATGGTTTTTAGTATTAATAAACACGTGAAATAAAATACTCGACTCATTGCATAAGGCAATTAGGTTTTCTTAATTTATCTACAGCACTTTGATGCTTTCTGTTCTGTTTATCATTTAATTCTTCCATCCTCAACTTCACTAACATTAACTTCCCTCTAAAAGGTATAAGTTGCATATGTCCACCAGCTTATTTGCCATCATGGACGGCTATAACGGAATTTTTGAAAACATTAAACACTCATAAGCAATAATTAAGCAATAGTTTGTTTACTGCGGTTTCATAAGCCAAAGAAATTCTGAATAGTAGCAGGTAAGTTACTGCGGAGTATGTTTACAAATAGTTACAGCACGCGGCACGGCGTGTGACTTATACCTGCGAACTTCGACAGCGTGAGACCGCGTCGTTGTTCATGTCACTGCCTAATCCACACTCATTCTGGAGTATTTTTTATGTGGCTCTATTGGCGGTAACGGCTATCTATATGTGTCACATAGAAGGTGAGCAACTACTTCTATATTTTCGAATGGTGTCGTTTTGGAACATGCTGTATATTTAATTCATGGAAAACTTAGTTGTATTCAATAAGAGTAAAAACCTGCGATGTTTTACATTGTGTTCAACATCAATGTGGGACCCCTTCGCAATGGTCACTAGGTCCTTAAGCTTTAGTGTTCCTCATGCGAGGACTTTGGGCTTGAGTACCGCCTCAGACATGAGAATTTGTATACCTGCCAGTATGTTTCGGAAAAGGGAAGTGATTTAAATTGCCTTAATAATTTGCTCTAACTAATGCTAGTCATTCAGGATCAAAAGGAGTAGATTGTCACAATGAAGGAGACGAGGACATTGTTTCTGATGTATGGCAGCGACAAACTTCCAAATGTTGATATGAGATCCGAATTTCATCAACGTTACTCTTACTGAAGATGTAACAGTAAGGTAGGCTTATAGCCAGGGGCAGCGAGTGGACTTTGGTGTTTTGGAGTTCACTTCAAACTAACTTGAGCCCTCTCTTAACTGCCTCCGAACATCAGGTTCTGTGTTCTGTTTGAAGATGTATAAGTCGGATTAGTAACAGAGTGAAAATGAGTGCCCGCCTCGGTAGTGTAGATGGCAGCGTATCTGCCTCAAGTTCAAGAGGTCCCGAGTTCGAATTTCGGTCAGGATGAATTACCTGGATAAGGTTTTTTCCAGGGTTTTCCCTTATCCTTCAAGACGAATGTCGGGTAACTGTAAGCTCCAGGACCCTGGACTCATTTGAGCATAATTTCACACAATTCATTCACCGTCCGATATGACTTAACGTTGGAGGACGTAAATTAAAAAAAAAAAAGTTGATAAAGAAGAATATACATCCTTTAATAAGTTTATTAAGGGTTCTATAAAAGTTTGCAAATTGTTCAAAAGATAAAAATGGCTACAAATGTTGCTAAAATGGTAGATGATACTTTAATGTTGTCACAACTATAGCACCAGAGAGCTCGACATTAAACAACATAGATATTGAGGATATCCGATTAAATATGTTTTTGTAAAGAAATTTCATATTTGTTAATTTTAAATTATTTTCTTTAATGCACATTAAACATTACAATCGTTTAAAAACTTATATCACCATTCGTTCGGCATTCATGCCTGTCTTATGTTTCAAAGGTCAGTTTTTAAGCTAAAATAGCTTGAGGGAAATTTGAAGAACAACGTTAAAAACTGCATTATTAATAAAGTTTTATACTTTGAATATTGATAGAGTAATTAGGTATCGATTACAGGACAAATGGTTACAAATTAGCATCTTTATACTATATGTTTCTTGTATACTCCTCCACAGGAGAGAAAGTCTCCGAGGGGTGAGACGCAGGAGGTTGGCCGAAGGTCCCCACACCCTCCCTGGACAGGTTTAAGACACCCCATGTCAGTACAGTTACAGACCATTCAAAAACATTCTGACGGCTTCTACATTTGTGAATGAATCTTCTCGGCTTTAATGTACAGAGTGAATAGGGCGCATGTTTTTTTTTAACGGTCTGCTCCTTTTATAGCAAGCGTTCTCTGCCACACACATTCGCTGCCCTTGTCCCACAGCACATTCCTTACAGGGATTGTCTTTGCGTTACTATACTATAGTTGCATACGCAGAATTCGGGCATTCTTCTAAATACCTATGATGATATATACATAATGTGTCTAAAAATTTCTTGTCCATTTCATGGCTCATGAACAATTAGACCACAAGCGTCTACAAAAATACATATAATATTACAGCGTCTTTCAATACAAAGGTAAGCATTAACATTAACAAATGAGCAATAATGATTTTAGCAATTACCTTTATTGATATTAATTTACACTAACGTTAAAATAACGACTTAAAACAGAAAAAAACTTTAGAAAATATTATTAAATTGAAAGTTAAATATAAGTTAAAGTATTGACAATTTTAAACAGAAATAGTTCTATAAACGATAGTGTTACATAAAAGCAGTAAAAATAAATGAACAAATATAGTATACTAGAGTGCAACAGAGAAACGTTTACAATGGCATTGCTAGCACATTCTGGGTTTATTTTTGTCCTATAGAAACACTTAATATGTGTTCACCTGCTGGACAGTCTCCCTGATAACTTATGGAACTGGATGAGGTTGTGAATTCAAAAAGGACAAATAAGAAATCCTACCAGAAAGAGAACTAATAATTAATGATTTATTGAATGTTTCAAAGCAACAGAACGTGGCTGACAGGGATTGAAGTCACTATATGAAATTTAAAGTTCTTTTCCTATCAATAACTGCATGCGTGTCAAAGCTATTGAATAAAAATCCTAAGTTTCAAACAGCAAATTCCGTGAGATTAATTTAGCTAACTAAATTTTATACTAAAACAGCAAATCACTTTTAATATTTATACACTACATCCCAACAAAAGTAACAAAACAAATAAAACCTTATTATTTTAGTAACCATATATTTCATTTGATGTGTTATTGACAATGCACTTGTATTTTGGGTATACAACGGAATGGAAAACTTTGCTCATTGCAACCTATGGGAAACCCATTGCATCAGCTAACATCCAGAAGAAAGGGATGAAGTAATGGAACTATAAAAGGCTGCAGTTCGCAGGCTGGCAGGTCTCAGAGACACGTGCAAGTCCATAAGAGTTCCTGGCCGGAAGACCAGCACCTCTACCGGAGCTGTCCAGAGGGCGATGAATGACCTTTTAACCAAGCTGCCCTCTAGTGTTCACGAGAATGCCCCTCCCTTTGAGCAAGCATCTACGCCATTTTCCGGTACTACCAAAACATGAGAAGAAAACGAATGGTAAAGGATAAACCACCACAGTAATCAACTATAGACCAGGGGAAACTACGAGAAAAACCAAGAGCCTAGTGAGCGAATGAAGCCACTAAAATTACAAACAAACAAAAATGATCGAAGCCATGTCATCTCAAATGCGAGCTTCACACGTTACCGCGGAGCCAACTCGCTCAGTTTATACAACAGTAATAATGATGTTCATATGTAATTGTTTTTATAATTACATTTAATTCCGATGATCTCTGTGACACTGACATAGACGTGAAACCTTCGTAACGTTAGACAAATGTTGGGAAGTTATTTGTTTCTATAGTCCATTTTATAATTAAGTTTATATCTCAACTAAGTTCACAGCGGTAAAAGGAACAAACTCTTATCACGTGATTTACTCCAGTGGGGAAGATATTGTGATCTCTTTGTTTGGCCAAGTTAGCTATGAAGTGATTCCTACCGGAAGAAAGTGGGATAGCAATAAACCCTACTCCAGCCACTGAAGGATGCGGTCGACTTTATTGCTGTGAACACTATGATGTTAATCTCATTATAAACTATACCTGTTAGGTAAATGCAGCTAAATCATACGCTACTGAGACGTTTGAGCAAAATGCATTTACGTCTGCCACTGTTGCAGACCTTTAGGGGAAGTTGAAAACAGTATGAACAATATACAGAAACCGAAACCCATGCCCACAACCACGTACTGGTATTTCAGTATTGCTTCAAGTAATATTTTATAAACCAGATATTGCCATACAATCCAAATTTCTGCTGGATTCTTGGAACGCATTGTGGTAGGTAATGTGTTAATCCAAATCGTTCAAGCGAATTTTGAAAAAGAAAGAGAAAAAGAAAAAAAGCAGAAAAACAATTTTAAAGATGTTCTATGTTGGGGAGGGTTTTTTTCCCAAGAGGAACAGCGTGTGTCATAATATTTCTTTATACAAACGATGAAAACTGTATTAATATTCATTGTGAACTTGTCACGGTGTATGGGGATAAAGCTGTGCACAATAGCAATGTGAAACTATGGACTGCAGAGTTTAAAACGGGAAGAGTGATCTGCCACGAGAAGGGACGCCATTTCAGTATGACTGTTGAACAAATTTGTCTTCAAACAGGCTTAAGCAATGGGACAGTGATGAGAATTATTAAAATTCAAAATTGGTGCCTCAGCTGAGAACATTCTCTATGCAATATTTTGGGAGCAAAAGGAGGTTATCCTCATTCATCCTTTTACAAAGGATCTGACAATCACTGACGAGCTTTACAAAGACCTCCTGCAGAAAAAGTTGATGCCCGTAATTGCAGAAAAGCAAACAGAGTTGGTGGGAAATTTCATTTTGCATCATGACAATGCACCAACCCAAAGGGCACGTGTTGTCTTAGAGCTTCTCCTCGAAAATGGTATCCAGGACTGAGACACCCTCCGTATTCACCTGACCGTGCTCCCTGTGATGTTTAGTTGTTTCACACATTGAAACTTGAACTTCATGGGAAGCAATTTTCATCAAGGACAGGTCTGGGTTCTGTTGTTTACCAGTCTCTAAAACATCTACCTGAAGAATACTACAAAATGTGTTGTCAAAAGTGTGCTGAGCACTGATAGCTGTATTTAGACAAAGAAGGAGACTATGTGGACACGTAACATCTGTATATCAGACCTCTAATTGCAAATTTTGAGAAACTTTTATGCGTTACTTTTCGAGTACACCTCGTTGTTCAAGTGAAATATCGGTGTCGAATGTTTGGTTGGAAGGATGCTTTCTCTACCATCTGGCCACATGGTAGAGAATGTAAATGGTCTCAAGCATGTATAATGTCGTCACTCACATACGCTCTCTGTGTCAGATATTGTTTTATAGGAAAGGCATAACAGCACGTGTTTGTTTACAGTCTGGACTTAAGTGATTAGATACAGTCATCCGGAACGTGCTTCTGTTTTGTTGACTGTTATTCTTTCAAGCATATTATCCAAACAGTTTTGAAGTGAGCTAATCAATACCTCTTTTGTTTTCTCCTTCATTTCTTCTTCTTCTTCTTCTTCTTCTTCTTCTTCTTCTTCTTCTTCTTCTTCTTCTTCTTCTTCTTCTTCTTCTTCTTCTTCTTCTTCTTCTTCTTCTTCTTCTTCTTCTTCTTCTTCTTCTTCTTTTTCCTCCTCCACCTCCTTCACTATTTTAGGTACGTAAAGCCTGTTGCAGAGGGTCATACAATTTTTCCTTATTCGAAAAATTTCCATTTTAAGTTCTACTATAAAACTCTTTCTGTTACTCGTGAGTTATTGACTTAAGGAAAGAATTTCGACTTGATTCACAACGGCATTCCTTGCGGAAAGAGTTGTTGCGACGTAAGCCTTGTAAAACACTGAATCATCGTTAGAGGGCTTCCTGGTAGTGCTGTTACCTGTAATTTGGAGGGATACATCGCAATTCTAACGACTTGCTTATTTCACAGTCAAGCCAAGGAATTGAACAATGCAGTGTAGTTTACAATACCCTTCTAGGGCTAAATCAGACTAAAGGTCCAAAGAGAATCTTACATTCAGCACAAAGGAGCTGAGAATCATAAAATAAGTGGTCTCTTCAATGGACAATGTCCTCTTAGATACCATCTCTTAAATATGGGTAAAGTTGATGTAAACATTTTTCACTTCTACCAAAAAAGGAAACGAAACTACGAAGAATATACTTCTGAATGCGAAGTTATAGTACATAAATGAATGAAGCATTTGTAAAGAATTTTCCAAAAAAAAAAAAAAAAAAAAAAAAAAATGTTGAAGTTGCCTCACTAAACCTGAGTCTTTCAGAAGTTTTATATAAAATTCTGTTGCTCCAATCTTTGGTACATATATATTAAGCCGTTTTAGTATTTACTTTTAGTCACACATTTAAATTATTTTATAAAAATTCTCGTTGGGTAAAATTGTAATAACACTTTAAAACTTTCAATTTGTGATCTTTATTGCTCTGGGGGAAAACTTTGTTGAAAAGCTCCACATTTAAACAAATTGCACATTTAAAAATAATTCTTGTTTAATTATTTTATATTCTTACAAAAAATAGTTATCAAACATTGGTGGGTTCTGCTAAAGTACGTGCCTTCCATTAATAATTGCATTGTCAATTTTGTTTGCTGCTAAAGAACGTTTAAAATGCTGAAATATACCCAAATATACATTTAGAAGCATTTTGATAATTCTCACAAAAAAGTTCGTCTGAAAATTTGGCTGTGTTTTTTTAAAACACATGTTTTATTTCCTTCTAAAAGAATAACTTAAGAACTGATTAGCGCATATATTCAGCCATTTATTTGTAGTAGCCTTTTAACAAATCGCAAACAATAGCCACCAATCCTGATGATCAGGGATATTTAAGATCACATTAACACTATATGATGTAAACTATGGTCAATATACGACGAAGTTGTTTAAGGGGGGACGTATGCAAATATGCAGGGTCTTACATAAATAGCCACAGCATCCAAAGTTTTCAAGTTAGAGAAATGAAAGTTAGTATACTCATTTTCTTGATAATACAGTTAATATGCACAGTATTTTTCATAATTTGCCATTGTTTATAACTAATGCTACATATTTTTTCTATATGCAGAGATATTTACAAACCTAAGCCCAGTTTTTTTTTTTTTTTTTCAAAATTCACATATGCCATCTCTCTGAAATTTTGTATGTTATTTTAAAACACACTAAACATGAATTAGTTGGATTTAGATTTCTTATTGAAGCTGTATAGAATTTAAAAAAAGTTGTTAATCGTATGCATCCTTTAAAAATTAAAATAATTTCATATATTTTGTATTATCACATTCCATCTGGAGCTTAATCTTAAATTCTAGAATCAACAAAATGTTCATTGTGGCTTAGAAAAGCTGTGTGCTAAATTGCATCACTGTAGATGAAGTAGTTTGAGAGAAAAATGGGTTGAAGTTGTAGGAAATGCAAGTTACGGGGAAAGGCAGTTAAAAATACAGTAAGTATTATTCAGTCTGCCTTTTAATTTTAAGTCAGAATATCCCATATCCATAGTCTATATCCTCATTCTGGTCTTCTTCAGCCTTTCTTTTTAAATTCCTCTTCTGTCTTGATTCTTTCTGCATTAATTTCATAGCTCTTTCTGCACCAGCAATGCGAATGTTGTCGATACTCTGCAAAATTGTTTCCATAAACACACCAGGTTGATACCCTAACTGATGCATAACTTTCTTTCTGCCAACATTCCCATCATTAAACACTATTGCAGCGTCAAATGTAGCAATTTTCACCACTATGGAAGACAAAAATCATGTTTTGGGACACCTTTTCCATTTCAAACTGTTGAGGCTTTCATTTGGGTTTTGTGTCTCTCCATAGAGACATTATTTTAGCAAGTCTGGGTGTGCTAAGAATTGGTAGGTGGGCTTTATATATTCCAAGACAGCTGATGGAAGACTATGTGTTGCTACTATGCTACTATGCAACACTAGGGCATTTAATTTTTTAAAGGTACATACAGACCACGTACAGTCATAATATTTTGGTGTTTGATAGCTAGCACTATACACTACTTTACAAAACAATTAAAAATAGATTTTTTGAACATTTTTTTTTTCGTACGTCCCCCCTTAAGCGACTTAAAAATGCCATGAAAACAGCCTGACTTTCTTGATTGTTGCTGCCATGTTATTGCTACTCTTTGCTAACGTTCCAGAATTCTAATGGAGTTTGTCCTCAAGGCTGCACTGTGTCCACAGAACACTTAAGCTATTAGAAGTGCAACCCTATTGTTAAACAATGGCAACAGGTAGATTTTTGTAGTGAGCAGTGATCTGGGACGGAAATAAACTGAGAAAAATCGTGCTCCCAAGGGCTCCCATTTTCAGTAAGCTATTGTAGCTGTATTTTTCATACTGTCAGCTGTCTAACTCAGGGGATCGTGTGCTCTAATACTGCATCGTTACTGATGACGCAAAAAGTTAATTAAGTGCGCTTGGGTAGTTGTAATTACAGTAGAGCTTTACAAATTGCTTTGAAGGGATTGATTAAAACACACATAAAAACGTATCACTGTCATCTGTAGCAATACAGTGTTAGAACAGATGATCAGCTACCCGACAGCTAGCCCAGTAGGAAAAGAACATTTTATAATTTCAAGTTTTACAATAGTCGTTAGAAAAACAGTTTTTGTCTAATATTAGCCAATGTTGTAAAGGTTGTTGGTTCTAGCCACTAATTATGTCAATAGGAACGTTTCTATATCATAATACGCAATTATATCATGTTTAATCTAATTTTTTAAATTTGTTGATGATAAGTTTTCCGTACATAGATTTCACGATATAGTTTTGCAAAATTACCTATAATATATTAAATAACATAAAACATGTATATGGGGTGTTACCCACCGGTAATCCCAATAGTCTTTAAGGTTTTGTTATGGGTCTATGTGTAGTTTTCTTTTCAATCTTCTATTGCCCCGATTTGCTGTAGGATTTTTTGGTATTCTTCGTCACAAAGGGTTAGGGTGTTGTAGAACTGAGTTGTATAGCCTTTTATAGCAAATACTGTCCAGCAACGCAAAGAAGGTCCCTGAAAGGAATGTGCTCCCATACACAATGGGACAAGGACAGCGAATGTGTGTGAAAAGGAACGCATGCTACACAAGGAACAGAACCGTAAAAACATGCGCCCTATTCACTCTGTACACTAAAACCGAGAAGATTCATTCAAAAAAGTAAAAGCCGCCAGAATGTTTTTGAATGGTCTGTAACTGTACTGACATGGGGTGTCATAAACCTGTCCAGGGAGGGTGTGGGAACGTTCTGCAATTCCCCTGCGTCTCAGGCCCCGTAGACTTTCTCTCCTGTGGTATACTGTACCTCCGGAACACCTAAGTCAATCTTGAGAGTGGTATTACGAACGTACAACGGTGCATTATTTATGATACGTAAATATCTGTTTTGTAAGGTTGAAATTCTTGATCCCCATACTCAGAAGCATACTGCCATAAGGATCGAATGAGAGAATGTATTTCAACAGCTTGTACTGCAGAGCTAAAGATGACTCTTGCGTAGATTGGCTTCAGAAGGCGAATGCGATGTCTTATTTTCTGTACTAAATTGTTCCAGGTGCATCTGTTATCTAAATTTATGCCAAGGTATTTCAGAGTTTGAGATTAACCCATTTCTGGGTCGTTTAATATAACAGATGCTGGTTTATGTTTCTTCTATAGGCGAATTTGATTAATTTATATTTTGAGGGACTCGTTACAACTCGCCATCGTTTGAACCAGAGTTCTATGTCTTCAGAGAAAACCTTAAGGTTTTGGTTGCTGATTCAAAGATGACTTTGCTTAGGATTGCAATATCATGTAATAATGTGCAATAGTAAGGTTTTCATGTGCAGGGAAGTTAGTAGTATATCTGATATATAGCAGCGGTCCAAGAACACTTCCCTGAGGGACACCGGATTTGATTATTCAAGTTTCAAGGCCAAATGTAAAACTTAAACATGTTGCTTTGTTGTTCTTTTCATGCTTCATATGAAAATATTTTGTACTAAAACTGCCTTCCAGTTTTATGTGACCTCAAAACCAACTAACAATAGAATGTGGAATTTGACAGGGAAATGAGAGGAATAAGAAATGATTGACAATTTTGTTTTTTCATTCTATTGTCCTGATGGCACAACATAATTTGACATATCTGTGTAACAGACATTAATAATTTTAATCCGTTTCTTATAGAGAAACTTCTGCATGCATTATATAAAACACTCTTAACTTTTGCCACTTATGTATGCCAACACCTGTTATGCCACTTACTAGATCGCCACCAGCAATGCAATAAAAGCCATTATAATCTGTCTCAAAATAAAACGATCTTATTGTAACCATATTGGAGAGAAGGAAGAGAAAAACAGAGATATCTTAACATAACGCTCTTAAGCTGCTGAGGCCACGCCGTGGCTCAGTGGTTAGACCGCTTGGCTCTCACCAAGGCGGCCCGAGTTCGATCCCAGGCGACCGCAAAGTGAGATTTGTGGTGGACAACACGGCGTTGGGGCGGGTTTTCTCCGGGACCTCCGGTTTCCCCCGCCATCTCATTCCACCGGTGCTCCATCTTCATCTCATGCATCATCAGTGTCATCGCCTGCGGTGCCGTATATAGTAAAAGCGGGCGTTAAACACTACACATTTCATTTCTTAAGCTGCTGATTGATGGAGGGGAGTTCAGGGATGTTTATATAGAAATTAAATGTTCTTTCACACTGGCCGTGTGAAGCCAGTGAGGCATATACACGGCCAGTGTGAAAGAACAATTAATTTCCATTAATTGACCTAATAGTGGTTAACTATAAAACCCGGGCCTTAAAGTACTTAATGTTGTAAATCGCCATTCTATGTTTAAAATATTACTTTATTTTATATTGTACATTCTTGTTCAACATTCATTTCATTCGTTTGATTTAGATAGTTACATTTAACAGCAGCGGTAAAAACAAATGGAGAGTACAGTATTCCCAATTCTTTACAATTAACAATATGAAGAACGAAAGTAAATATAAAAGAAAAGAAGAATTATTTGGACGTTCGAACTTGGAACCTATTGTCGTTGGCTTAACAACTTAAAACGTTGCCAATGAGCCACACATGATACGCTTACTTTTATGTAGATACTGTAGCAACTGTGTACATATACCTACCAATGAAATGGTATCAGTGGCGTTGAAAATTAAACTATTGAAAATTAAACTAATAATAATTTTATCTTTGACATTTATGTTTGTTAATAATTTACATGTAATTGATAGATTTTTGTGGATATAATATTTTTGTTTGGTAAACTAGTAGTGCTGGATACCAGCAGGCTAAATCTTTTATGGGGAGTTTTAAAATACAGCTAATAAATGGAATACCAGTTATGTGCTCGCCTCGGTAGCGTAGATGATAGCGTGTCTGCCTCACGTTCAAGAGGTCCTGAGTTCAAATCTCAGTCAGGGTGAGATATCTGGATAAGGTTTTTCCGGGGGTTTCCCTTATCCTGAAAGACAAATGTCGGGTAACTCTAAGTTCCATGGACCCTGGACACATTTGAGTATTATTTCGTACATGTCATTCATCGTCCGATATGACTTGACGTTGGAGGACGTAAATTAAAAAAAAAAAAAAAAAAAAAAAAAAAAAAAACATTGGTGTTGTAATTTACGTCCTCCAACGTTAAGTCAAATCGGACGATGAATGGAATGGGTGAAATGAGGCCGGAGTCCATAGAGCTTAGAGTTACCCGAAATTCGTCTTTCAGAATAAGGGAAAACCCCGGAAAAAACCTTATACAGGTAACTCACCCTGACCGAGATTCGAACTCGGGACCTCTTGAACTGGAGGCAGACACGCTACCACCATTCTACCCAGGCAGGCATACCAGTTATGTGTTACTGGAAACCAGTAACAGAACATTTTGTTTTAAAATATTTTTATGTATGAAAGTTCTTATTTTTATAATTATAAATTATAAAATTTTATTTGATTGGGAATAATGTTTAAAATTTTTTAAATCCTTCTCTTTCAAAATTTCATAAATTTAATTAAAAATGTACAAAAATTCCAAATTTTTAATTTTCTTTTGAAATTTAATTTAATTTTTATTTTTTGTGTTTTAGAAAATTTGTGTGGATTTTTCTATTCTTGATGTGAGTAAAATCATAAATTGTTGTAACATTTTTATATTTATTTTATTTTTATTTATAATCTGTAAATTGTATATGTTTTTGATGTTTTAATAAATTAATAAAAAAGTCTGAGCAATGACGTGGTTTAAGAAATTAGGTGCCGATGTTTGATATGTGGATTTTTATTTTTATACTTTATCAGTGGCGTACTGGCCCTAATTTATCTTTATCTTATTGCACAAAATCATGGGCTCCGGGACCATAAGTGTCCTTTCTTGAATTGTTCCCCCAATGTTCCTCTATAACCCCTTAAAGATGTTCCGTTGAATTCTGAAACAACCTGTATATTGGCCTATGCCAAGGCTGTCTAATGTAGATGGCTCCGTGCGAGGTTCGCATTCGGCAGGTTCAGGGTTCGATTGTTGGGTCCAGCCACTTTGACGATGCGTCTTTCGTGGTTTTCACTAGTTGGCAAGGCAAATATTGAGATGATTTGCCTTCTACTATGAATTTCGTTTTCTCGTTTCCTGTAATTCGCTTCCGTTTTCATGTTTGAAGAAGAATTATACTGTGTAATGACAGGCAGTTTAGGATAGATGGTGCAGATGCTTTCTCTTTGGAAGGTCCTTCTCGATCCTTTCAGGTAGGTCGAGTTCTTCCTGGCTCCAACAGAGGGAAGCCTCTCTGATCTGCCCGTGGGTGTAACCGCGTCCTTAATCTTGCAAACGTTAGGCACCAATGCGCGCCTCTGTCATCGGCCTTCCTGCTACCTATAGCCTCCTGTGGTTCTTTCACTTCAGCCGTTCCTCATGAGAGTGACAAGCAGAAAAAAATTAATGTACGAAGTGTGACCTTCCTGATTTAGTCGTAGTGGTTTGCCACTATAATAATTGTGTTCATACCCTCTCCTCTGTCGCAGTTATTGTATATCCTACAAGAAAATACTTGTGATTTGACATCTTTAAATAAATTAGATGTAGCAAGCAGTATCCAAACGGACACGTGGCACAAAAAGAAGCTGTTGAGTGTTTAGATGCGTGCGCTGTTTCACCAGCTGCCGCAGTAAAAACTGTTCAGCATAAATTGTGCCAGCTTTGATCCTATAGTACTTCCGTGATGATGTATTTAGGACTTTAGTGTTTTTGTTTATTTTTTCACCCTCTAATCATATACATTAGCTGCACAAAGTTTCTCCAGATTTATATTATAGAGCTTGGGTCTACGTCCTAGAAAGTGGCCATGAATATCATTTGTTATCTATTTCTCGCAGATTCAACCAATTACTTCGCTTCAGCCATGAAGGGACATAGAAAAGCTTACAGATGATTTGCATTACTGGAAATACTCTATAAATTGGAATACTAATTGGAAGTAATTAAACATTCGGTTGTTATATATGAACAAATTTAATTATCAAAGCATATTTGTTAGGAACATGAATATCTCAGTTTGATCAACTGCAATTATACTTAATTGGACGATAAAATTAAAACATAAATTAAAATAGTAACACTTAGTGAAGAGCTACCAAAATTAACGTGCTACAATAATGGGAGGGGCAGTACAACATATTATAGCTTACATGTTTTTCCTTAACTTTAGCTTGCATTTGTTGAAAGAACTGATATAATTTAACAAACTGTCCAATGAATTACATCATTTGTCAAAAACTACGAGATGTATTGTTTATTCTGCATTTAATTTGGGACTGTTACTCACTTATATTTTTTCGTTTTAAATAAGTTATTATATAATTGGACCTCAAAGAAGTGTTAAAAGCAAATTTGAAACCACAAAACATTTATATTGCAATACTTTTATAAGCAGAACCTTGGTTTGTAACGAAATTTGGAAATTAACAAAGATGCAAGAGTAAACCGTTAAGGATTTTGGAAATACTTATTTCATCTCAAAGAATAATATCGAAAAACTCAGTTATTTAATGTGAACTAAAATGCTAACAAGCAAGTTTCTCCTGTCAGTACCACCGATATGCTCGTCAGCAGGGAGCCTGGTCTCTTGGAGTTTAATATATTATGGGAATGGAGGGCGCACCTCGCAGCTCCTCTTAACGCGGATTTTTGTGCTTACAAACTCCCAGGAGAAACGGATGATGTGAAGGAACCACAGGCAATCCAGACGATAGAGGCACGTAGAGATCTGTAACAATTTCAAGCTTTGTGACCTGGTCACACCGGCGACCTGCTCAAAGTAGGTTTCCTTATGAATTGTACGGTGGTTCTGAGAAAACTGCCATCTGGTAGGACCGAGAACTTTCCAGCGTGCAAGTGCCTACGCCATCTGTCCCTCAACAGCCGACACTGCACAAGCACCTAAGCATAAAACTGAAATGATAAGAAATGAGGGACAGGAAACTCAAGTTAGCAAAGGAACCCCCCAGCATTCGCCTTGACAACCAGAGAAGACTCATGGTCAAACCCGGCCCCAGGAATCAAATTCTGAACCACCGAAACGGAGCCGTCTCGCTAGATGTTGAACAGTCTCGGATCCATTTAACACGTTGAAATAAAACTGAAAAAAGCGAATGTCTACATATGTCTTCCACCTATACCTACCTACACGATGGCTTTGGAAAGTACGGTGTCCGTATTTTTCTGATAAAATATCTGGAATGCCAAGAATGCCGTCTATGTACAGCTTGGGTGACGTCATGATCTAAAAGCATATGTGTGAGTAATAAAATGAAAAGTGTGTTTAGTACAAGAAGCTTGTGTGCAATGGAATGCGACAAGGACAAGAAGAATACTATAAATCAGAGGATGTTTCTTTACATTGGCGCCGGCTGCATGTGCAGTCGCATGTTCATTTCAGTCATCCAACTAAATCACTGCCTCAATTGGCAAGTCTTTATGCAAACAATTGTGAGCTGATGGAGCTTATTAAGGTTAGGTTCTTGGTATTTTCTTTTCATTGCAGTCCTATAAAAAATAAACTTTTGAAAATTCCCAACACAACTTTAGCGTTGCAGATTTTATTTCTCTCTGAGTGCTTTCTTTAGAGGAAACTCAAGAAATAAAGAAGGAAAATATAATAAAATAATGCGAACATAGCATAAAAAGAATCTAAGATGAGCATATTCATAACTATTACAATGCATGAAAGTGCGCAACTAACAAGTAGGTACTTAAATTTTCAACTAAAGAAATAAGGCTGCTATTGATGCAGTTAATAAGCTAAGCTATTTCTTATGCAATTAATCTTATTTCGATGGCAATTAAGAACTCGAACTGAATGCATTTTAGCATAAGGTACATAAATATAAAGGTCCATCAATAATACCATATGTAATAACAATCTTTGGTCTATAATTATTTTGTTTCCTTTTGTTGACCTGTTGTGCCATAGAGGACAACATAAGCTGAGGAAAAATTACAAACGACTGCTCCGTTCAGACCTATTTCACCAAATACATAAATAATTCAGAGAGAAATTATTAAACGAGGCATGTTTTTTTAGTCAGTACCGTTTTGGAATTTAAAAAAGACGTGCATAAAAATCGAAATAATTTTATTTTTACATGAAAGCCTGTACCTTAATCTACTTTTCTACATAATTTCCGTGAATATTGAGGCACTTGTAATAATGTGGCACCAGTTTTTAAATACCCTCCTCATAAAATTCTGTCGCCTGACGTGTTAAAACACTGTATCAAAAGTGTTTTGACTTCCTTATCGTCTTGAAGACGCTGACCGCCTAGATGTTTCTTCAAGTGCAGGAACAAAAGGTAGTCACTTTTCGTCCACTTTCCGCACCAAATCTTCAGTAACAACCGAAGCACGCCCACTCCGTTCTTCATCATGCACATTTGTGCAGCCATCTTTAAATTCTCTCACCCATTTCCTTACCATTCCATCACTCATAATGTTTTGTCCGTAAACTTCATAGATCTCACGATGAATATCGATCGGTTTTACGCCTTTAGCACTAAGAAATCGTATAACAGCCCGTACTTCACAATCGGCGGGACTCACGATTGTCGGAGGCATCTTAAACACTCAGTAACCAACGTATACAATGAAGAATCCGACTGTAATGGCGTCAGTACGTAGACAAGTGATGTAGGTAACCAGCGCGCATGCGCGGAACGCCGACCATAGCGCTGCGGCGGCGGAATCGCAAAACGGTACTGACTTTAAAAACATGCCTCGTATTGTGCTAAATTGGGCATTAAAATAATTGTTTTAATGTTTCATTTCATGACTGCTCCAAATAATGGTGGAAGTTGAAAATTTTAGTTCTTATCGATCTTACCTTCAGTCAATTTCAGTCTGAGATTCCGGGCATTCTAAGTGCGGCCGAGACCAAAAGTTCACCTGAGAAACGCGTTCCTTTGCGGCCCGGGACATAGTCCAGGTGCACTCCGGGATATTTTTTTGTCAATGTCCATATGCGTACCGATTACGTATTGGAAAATTATTATATGAGTAATGAGTTGATTACTCCCAAGATATGGGCAGAATTTGTCACTTCGACATGGAGAAAAACAAATGCCTGTGAAACGTTTCATTCGCGCCTTAATGGATTCGGATTAGGATTAAGAATTTACTGCGGAGAGGATACGGCACGGAGACCGATTGCGATCCATTGTACCTATGCCCCCAAGTGGGGCATCCCCGGAAGGCGAGAAAAGATAGAGGGTGTCCGTCCCAAGGTACCACGACAGTGCAGAGGGCAGGGTCCCAACATTTTACATAGAAAGAGACCTCCCCCGGCAGCCCCCTAATGCGGTAAGGAAATGGGTCCAGCAGCCGGTTGGCAAATGGTCCCGGCAACCACTCCCGAAATGGTCACAGCAGCAGGTTTGAATACTGGCAACTGACCTAACGGAGGAGGAAGTCGTTTTCCTAAGAGCATATCATCCTGCCATGCACTGCCGAGACACCCGCCAACACTTCCACCCTGAAAGAGGCCACCAAATGAGAGATGATGTGCAATGATAATGGAGCTTAAATGGAGGGACTGGACATTCGGGGGATGTCTTACTTCCCAGCATTCGCCTAGAATTCGGAAAGCCCCCCAAAAAACCCATGTTAGGTAGGTCGGTCACGGGAATCAAACCCGGACCTCACGAAAGCGGGCCACACACGCAATCGCCTAAGCCATCCCGTTCGGTTAATGGATTATTCTGCACCATTCATCTAAATTTGCTTATTTCTATTAATTTTTGAAGGATACCCAAGCAGAATCGCAGTAAGGCGTAGACGTCAGAAAGCAACCAAAATTAAGGAAATCGAAGGAAAAATACACTTTAAGAAACTCGTATGATGTCACTCCAGAAAAAATACACCATCGATTTCAACTTGTAGAGGCAGTTTCCTTAAAATTTCTATCATTTTAAAAGTGAATTGGCATATCTTGAACAGACGGAAGCCATGGCTTTGCACATGAGATTGTTAAACATACCTGTAACCGCCATGATCCCAAATTCTTACTGTCCTAGGTCTGCAAAAGGCGAAAGGAAATGTTTGAACTGGCGCGCATTTGGACGAGAATATAATTATGGATTCGATTTTGAAAAATAATCTGATTCAGGGGCCGCATATGGCCCATCTATATCTTCTTAGGCCACACTTTGCCCGTGGCTAGATCCGAAATCTAGGTACCATAGTGTGCACGTATGATGTCAATGCACACGTGTACATAGTGTACATGTATCGTGTACACGATGATATCAGTATGCGTATATCAACTGTGCTAAAGTGACAATTATGTTACCTGGAGGTTAGGCAGCTACGATATGCATATTGCTTTTCTCAGACACAAGTGGACTGCTTTGATTTGCTACTCACCCACCAATAGGATTGTTCATCTCGGACGTCCTCTTCCAAACATAATTTTCGTCAGAACTTAATGGGTTCTAAATTCATTTCGTCTAACAAAATGCCTTGCAATATATATTTGATCGCATGTACATCGAGTGCTTTGTTTCATAAATACATATGAAGAATTTATAAGTCACTTAACGTCCAATTATATGGTGAACCACCATAATATTACCGGTCACTATTCCTGCAGCTATACAGATAATTACCATAACATTACCGACCACTTATCTTCAAGTTGTACAGTAAACTACCAGGACACAGCTGGCCGTCTATCCTGTGGCTATATCTACAGTTGTCTACTGTGACATTGCGGAAGCCTTATGCTCTATTTGTGCATTGTCGGAGGCTTATGGTCCGGTTAAAAGTTGTCTACTATAGCATTATCGTAGGTTTAAACTGCAGGTATACAGTTGTCCACCCTGGAGTTACTAGAGGCTTATCCTCTATTTATGCAATTGTCTGTCATAGCACTACCACGCCCGCCTCGGTAGCGTAGGTGGTAGCATGTCTGCCTCACTTTCAAGAGGTTCCGAGTTCGAATCTTGGTCAGGCTGAGTTACATGGATAAGGTTTTTTCGGGGTTTTCCCTTATCCTGAAAGACGAATGTCGGGTAACTCTAAGCTCCATGCACCCCGGACACATTGAGCATCATTTCACCCATTTCGTTCATCGTCCGATATGACTAAATGTTGGAGGGCGTTAATTAAAAAAAAGCACTACAACACGATTATCCTCCGCCTTTAGACTAAATTGGCATGGCTATAACAATCGCTTATCCTTTTATTATGCAGCGGATTATGCGGAACTGCTGACCATTTGTCCTCTAGTTATTAACCTTGACTACCGCGGTACCATTGGCATCTGATTTACGAGTTAGTATAGTTTATTACCAAGAAACTACTGGCAAGATATCTTCTAGCTAAACAGTTGACTGCCACTTCACTACTGCACAACTACTACTAGACGCTTATCCTCCAATTGCATACTTTGACTATCACAGAACTACTGGACCCTTATCCTCTTGATATACAATTGATTTCTTCTTAAATACTTGCTGAAATGTAAAATGTGTAGTGTTTAACGCCCGCTTTTAATATATACGGCACCACAGGCGATGACATTGATGATAAAGTCTGTTAGTTAACGCATGTGCAGTTCAGAGTCAAAGGAACCTGAGCCTCCCGCCCACTAATGACCGTCATAAATCTATCTCCACACTTCAGAAATGGAACACTGTCGCTGAGGACCAATAGCAACCCTGATTTTCTCGAAGTGACAGTCGCATGTCTAGTCCACGTGGAGTCTCAGTTGCCAAAGTTCCAACTTCCAGTTGATCTGTTTCATTACGTGCAGAAATTCGTTGTGTGTCACAATGTGGAGACCGTGGGAGGGAAATGCAGTGCTAAATGTAAATGAAGTAGTAGATAACTTTCAGTCAAGTGAAAATAATCAAAGTGAAGACAGTGTGAGTAACTGGGCCGAGTTATATTACTGGAAAAGCCTCAAAAAACAAAGTTATAACGGGAAGTGTTTCTAAGAAAATGCAAGCGCTTGTTTTGAACACATATAAATGTGTGCTGAAAAATAATCTTGGTAAGGGGTCGTGCAATGAACCTGATGATAAATTCTGGGTATTCACAGAAATACAGTAAGAAATATTGTGACGAAAGGAATACCAAAGACGCCGATCAAGTGTGAAAACAAAAGGAAACGTTTCTCTAAAGCATATAATTTCACATGCGATTTAATTCGTCGAGAAATTTATAGATTCTATGCAAAAGGGAGAGCTCCCACCTTAGTCGAATTGGTTGCACATTTGCAAGAAATTTGTGATTTTCCTTACGGGCGCTTCACTTTGCGCCGTCTGCTAAAGGAGCTGGGTTTCAAATACTGCACTTTGAATAAGTTAAGGGTTATAATGGAATCCAGTAGAATTGTAGCTTGGCGATATATATATATATATATATATATATATATATATATATATATATATATATATATATATATATATATATATATATCAAAACTAAGGAAGTTTCGCAGTAATGGACATAAGATAATTTATTTAGATGAAACCTCGTACGACACCCTTGACGTATCGAGAAAGGTGGCAACCTTGCAGAAAGGTCTGGGAGAAGAAGGGTCGCGGGTTGTAAAACGATTATAAGGGTTCGTCAAAGGCAGAGCCCGACGTGCAGACGCGTTAACTAAACAGACTTTACATGAGATGAAGATGGAGCACCGGTGGAATGAGATGGCGGGGGAAACTGGAGATCCCGGAGAAAACCCGCCCCATCGCCGTGTTGTCCACGACAAATCTCACTTTGCTGTCGCCTGGGATTGAACCCGGGCCGCCTTGGTGAGAGCCAAGAGGTCTAACCACTGAGCCACGGCGCGGTCTACTTGCTGAAAGTTTTCTTGTTCTCCGTACCTCTCTTACATGGACAGTAATTTCTATCTCTTTCAACTGGCACTATCACACACACAACTATTCATCCACCCACACACCTTCACCCAACACATCTACTCTCCCCACCCACCTGCCACACCGCACACCCCTTCCCACAAACAGCCACACCACACCTTGCCTTCCACTCACACCCTTATGCTATTCTCACCGCAATCCAAACTCGTATTCGAGCATACGTACACATACATAAAGACGCGCGAAATATTTGGGTTGTACATTCAATGCACGTTTTTATCCCAGCTACTGAAGAAGGCAGGAACTCACCCGAAATACTTAAAATATTTGTGTGATGCATTTTCTTCCTACTTTCTGTAATTAATGAATGCCTGTTCCCATCAATATACTGAAACATTTCTTGTGCACACATTTATTTTCAAAGTACGCCTTGTTCGCTGACATTGGCATGGGGAGCTGTCAATTGTTCACACATTACGAGCTATTCGAGCTAGCGTTCACAGAGGTTCTCGCCATCATTCTTGCCGCGTGAATGTAAATGGAATGTCTTGATCTAGATCAGATCTCCTTTTAGACTGATCTGGCGCATGACTAGCTTACTTCGACATTTACTTGTGAATTTTAGATGTACCAGGACTCATTTTATAACAATTTATTGTGTTTGCTTAGGTACACTCCACATTTGCTCCCGTGGTTCTGTGACTATGGATCATGAAGATCTATGCGAGGACAGACGGTATGCAATCTAACGCAAATACGAAATGTATACAGTGTAGAGCTTAAACGCTGCCCATATTTATTCATAATATTGGCATTATATAACAATTTGACACCCTTTCACAACATGAAGTGTAAACATATGCAACTTCAAGTGCTTCGAATTACATTCATTTTCGGAGGCAATTAATTCAGGACTCTGGTGATGAATAACATCATTTCTAAAAATACGTTTAACGCATAATAGTCTCTAATAATTTACGGAATCATTGTTGTAACTTGTAATGTGAAATAGATTACTTGCAAAACTGTGAACTGCAACTTGTATTTTAAAGTAAAAGATGTAGAACATCCCATTTTGTCTGAGAAATATCTGATCACCAATATGGACTCAATTCTTTGTTGCACATATTTATATGACTTGACTTCGTTAATCTTGGATCGAAGTTCAATTTCTTTCGTGTCAACTTTGAAATAAAAAAGACCTACAAAACTTGTGGATTGTTAGAAAACTAAACAGCCGCATCACTGTTTGAACCTTGATGCCCGATTTCACCAACAAATGTTAAGACTTAACACGAGTTTA
Source organism: Mantis religiosa (assembly GCA_030765055.1). Taxonomy (NCBI): domain Eukaryota; kingdom Metazoa; phylum Arthropoda; class Insecta; order Mantodea; family Mantidae; genus Mantis; species Mantis religiosa. The sequence continues at coordinate 59,730,138 of CM060950.1, forward strand.
GCAATAGTTAAAACAAAAATTGCATTTCAGCAACAAGTGTTAGCGTAACACTCGTGTTAAATCTCATGTTAAACTAACAAGCCGGATTTCCAATGTTAAATCTTTAATAATTGTATATAGTCAAGATGGCAAGCATGAACTCAGCTGTTGATGTCGATTTGCTATATTTAAGACCGTCTAAATGGCATTCGTAATAGAGTACGGCCTATGAGGAGAAATGATTTTGAGGAACTATCAGAAGAAAATTGTTTTACGGAGGTACAGACTGTCGAAACATGTTGCTATGAAGTTTACTGCGGAAGTACAAGAGAGGTTAGAACATACATCGAAAGGAATATGGCGATCTCGCCTTTGCTTCAAGTATCAATAACCTTGCGATTTTATAATTCACTGAATTATGTGGATAATACATTGTCCACCTCCCGCCCTGAAACGTTCAATTCACTTGTCCTTCTTCGCTCTCGTTTTAAATTTATGTAATACTGAGTTAGAACATGCATCGAAAGGAATATGACGATCTCGCCTTAGATTCAAGTATTAGTAACCTTGCGATTTTATAATTCACTGAATTATGTGGATAATACATTGTTCACCTCCCGTCTTGAAACGTTTAAGGCACTTGTTCTTCGCACCTCGTTTTAAATTTAAGTAATACTGACAAGTTGTTTGGTGCTTGTTGTAGTGGCACATGCATTTGAATTAAATTCGTTTCCAATATTTTCCCCGCGATATCTTTCTCTTTTACATTCACTGCACCCGTCCTCTTATTTTCCACGATATCCTTACACTTCGTCACCATTTCAATTAACAATTCTTTCTCCGTCGATGAGAAATTTGTCTCACCGCTTTATTTATTATTTTGTTCATCCGCCATTTGTGCAGACGAAAATGAAAACAAAAGCGCATCGGAGTACGTTCAGAAAATCATCCATAGCGTTCTATAACTGTGATATTTACAAGTTTCTTGGCGTTAACACAGGTTTGTTAACATTTTAAGAAAACATGTTGGTGAAATGCAAGAAATTTAACATTAGTTTTAGCGCTGTTATAATTGTTACGTTACATTTGTTAACGTCGATTTTAACATCTGTTAGCGAAATCGTGCATGAGTCGACATGCTTGAGTTGTACTCTTAATAAAACAGAGAAGGATGTAGCAGGAAGATTGGTCAATGCTAGGCGAGAGGTGGCTCAATTACCATGGATGCAACAAAGCTCAGGTCCTATTTCCAAATTATTACACTAGTGAAGGTACTAAATGATGAAAGGTAAGTGCAATGTCCAATTATTTGTCATATTCTCTGTTTCCGCAGGCAAACTGCATGCGTCGGCTTTTGTTTATTCATGAACCAGAAGTATTAGATAATAGTGCCTACGAAAGCGTCTTGTATAACTGTACGACTCAGCAACAGAACGCAAAGTAGCAAGTGAAATAACTTGCATATTTATTGACTTTCTAACACTGCAAATCGGAAGCAAACACTTAAGAGCTCGTCAGACTTGCCACTCTTTTGAAAAATATGTATCACTCTTCATTAAAGGTTTCAGAAATATTATACAGGGTGTATATAAATGAATATCGGGGTTTTACCCCTTTATAATATCTATTACATTAAACTTACAGTTATAAATGATATGTCAAATGAAAAAGCAACTCAGTTTTATTTGTTGGCAACAGCGCGCATGTGCGTACAATGTTTCTGCCGCAATCCGCTAGACAGCGGTAGTAGAAAAGATGGCGACTACTAAACAGCGTTTTGTGTTTTGCAGTTTGCAAAGACCGAATCTGTAGTTACTGTGCAACGTGCGTTCCGCATTAATTTCGGTTGTGATCCTCTTAGTGATAATAACATTCGTAGATGGTATCATCAGTTTGAAGATACCGGCTTCCTTTGTAAAGGGAAGAACACGGGACAACAAAGAGTAAGTGAAGAGACTGCTGAGCAAGTGAGAGAGTCGTTCACTCTTAGCCCAAAGTTATCAGTCCCGAAGGCTAGTCGTGAATTAGAAGTTCCTATGTTGACTGTTTGGAAAATTGTAAGAAAACGCTTACGGCTACGTCCTTACCGTTTACAGTTATTACTGGCTCTAAAGCCGACAGACCACGGATTACGTGCCAACTTCGCAAACGACATGTTGCTTCATGACGATGACGATTTTATGGATCGTGTTGTCTTTAGTGATGAATCGACCTTTTACCTTAGTAGACATGTTAACACTCATAAATGTGTGCATCTGGGGCTCAGAAAATCCGCATAAGATGGCACAAATGCAACGAGAATCCCCTAAAGTGATTTTTTTTGTTCCATATCCCGGCGAAAGGTTTATGGGCCTTTCTTTTTTGGTGAACCTATTGTAACTGGTACTTCTTACCTTGATACACTAGAGCAATGGCTCTTCCATCAGTTGGAAGAAAATGAGCCAGATAACTTCATTTTACAGCAGGATGGTACACCACCTCACTGGCATAACGAAGTACGCGATTGGTTGAACGTCACTGTACGCGAGCGCTGGATATTCCACAAGGGCCCCAATGACAGGGCTTGCTATGCATGGCCTCCACGTTCTCCTGACCTAACGCCATGCGATTTTTACCTTTGGGGCATCATCAAGGTTCTTGTGTACGTGACTCCGCTACCAGCTAACCTCCCTGAATTAAGAAACCGGATTGAAGCAGCTGTTGCTACAGTTACTGAATGCACACTTATCAACGTTTTGGAAGAACTCGGCTATAGACATGATGTGTGCCTTGTGACAAAGGTTACTCACATTGGACATTTATAAGGTTCTTGGTAAAACTGTTTGAGTTGCTTTTGACACATCATTTATAACAGTAAGTTGAATGCAATAAATATTATAAAGAGTTAAAACCCCGATATATATATTTATAGAAACACAAATTCAGATCGCTTATATGTTTGAGTCTAGATAAAATATCCAAAAAGTACAAATTATTCATTGAGGTTTAATTTAATGAATTTGGTACAATCCAAAGTAACCCTTATTACACAAAACAAAATAAACATCATTTCGAGTCTCAGAAGGAATAAGTGGCAGAACATTAAAATGATATAAAATATTTGAGCAGACACAACTTAAATGTTATTTCGATTAGTAGTTAGCTTATGCTTCTGTGACTAATTACCATAGTTCTCTTCATTTTGAGTAAACCATATTTCCAGTTAATTCAGCGCTAATTTGACACCAGTAGCAGCTCATAAGTTCATTTACTTAATGGTTACATGGAAGTATATCACTTGCGGTTGTTATAAACTATCTATACGGTGTATTTGTTGTCCTGCTATAATCTGTCTCGAACTAGAACGATCCTGTTGTAAACATAGAGGAGGCGAGAAAGAGACATAAACAATTTAACGGAACGCTGTTAGGCAGCTGATTGGTGGAGGAAAATGTTTATAGAGGCAGTTCCTCATCTGTTCTTTCTCGCCTCCTGTGTATTAAAACAGGATCCTTCTTGTTTGGGACAGGCTATAGACCCTTTTTACAGAACTCTTCTTTAGATGTTTACATATCTCTAAATAGATTTGTACAGAAGCTGCTACACATCCCACACTACTGCCATTGGGCTCCATAATTTGCAATTCCCTCTTTACTTCTCCTCCCACGTAACAGATACCACCCACCGTTTTGAAAAATGCTAAGTATACTCTCATATATAATCTTATTCCAGAGTTAAAAGACCTTTCGTTTTATGCATACAGGACTCAACTTGATTCTACTCGTATTTCTGATGCTGTAATCCTGATAAACCATGATTATTTTTCTTTTCTCTTCTGGTAGTCAGTCCCGGCTTATTTATTGTCACGTACGTTGTTCTGACGTCAATTACTTCCTATTAGAAATTTGTCCTATATATTTAAAGGACATCTGCTGTCGATGTAATTGCATTACATTTCTTTCTTCTGCATTATTATCTCTTTACTGTTCTACTCTATTTTATCCCCCACTACTCTGGGATTTGTTTATTACTTTATAATTTAATTTCATCTTCACGTTACGAAATCTACGATATATCTTGGCATAATCTGTCGTATAAACGTCAGGATCGTTTTCCTAAGTTGTATTAGGGGAGGTGTCTAAATTGTACTTTTGGAAAACATAGCTGTATATCATCAAATCAACGGCAATGAGATAGTAATCTACCAATTAATCTACAAATTGAAAGTTTAGGACAGTCAAATGGCAAAATATTTAATTTTCAAATAGGAATGCAAGCACAATTAGAAACACAATACCATGATCGCAAAATTACATAAAGGTTTCAGCCTGCTCTGATCATATATATTCCTCTCATACTCAGCTATCGAAATTCTTCTCCTAAGTAAATTAGTGTCTTGGGAATCTTTGTTATTTCAGAATTTTAATATATTTATTAAATTTACAACAAGCAGCTATTTTATTTCCAATGTTGAAACGTCTAAATAACGTAAAATTATATATTTGGTCTGTGAAAGAAAGTATTGTTCAGGAAATATTACGCAGTGGTGTTACAGTTTACATATTACATTATCTAGAAAATATTATTCAGGAATGTCACATATCTTCTAATAAATAGAATTCATATACCCTACTGTTACATTTCCGAACAAACATTGTTCAAATACCACGCTGTCACACATCGCCAATGTGTTGTGGCAAAGTGTTAATGGCGGACAGATATTGTATAGAAATAGAGGATTTGCCACAAGATTGCAATAAGTAACTAAGTTTGTGTTTGTACTTCACATTCATCTTCCTTAGTTCTCTGCACATTTTGTATTAAATGTCTATGAAGAGCTTAATTGCTTTTGCCAAATTTTTATTTCAGAATGAAATATTACATCATATTAAGAATATCTAAACATTATAGCACATAGAATATCTAAACCCTCTCATCTGTGCCAGTGAATTCCAAGTTTCTACTTTTTCTATGAAACCTAACTTTCAATGTCTTACAATAATGTGGGGATTGCGAGAACTCCTAGCAGTTTCATTTTTTTTCGTTATTGTGTTTTTAAAAGTTCTCTCTACAGTTCCAAGTACTACCTGCCTTAAAATAAAATTTAAAAAATTCCACTCTATTTATTTAATTGGTTATATTATTGCATTGGGCATATTTTTGGAGAATAAATTAATCCATAGACATAATTTTCTGCATTTCGCAAAAGAGTTTGTCCATATCATGTCAGTAAGATAATTCACGTAGATGGAAAAACTATTTGAGTACTGAGCATGGTTGGAACCACAATAAAGAAAGAAAGAATCAAAGAAGGAAGGGAGGAAGGGAGGATGGAAACGAGGAAGGGAGGTAGGGAATGGAAGGAGAAAGGGAGGGAGGGAGGAAGGGAGGGAGGGAGGGAGGGAGGGAGGGAGGGAGGGAGGGAGGGAGGGAGGAAATTAAATTGAGACTGAAATTCTAAATCTGGTAAGTTTCCATAGTGCATCTATTGCAGTAAAAGAAGGATAGTAATGGGTTGGGCCAGAAATCCTGGATTTTTCTTGAAGTGAAGGTTTTGCGTGCAAAATTTTCTTGGATTGATACAATAATAAAACAGTTTATTCATGAAAGACCTTCTACTACTGAGGGTAATCATCAGAGGAACGGAGCACATTCAATTTTTATTAATAAAGGAGTTATAATTAAGTTATTTCAAGTTCTTATTTTTATATTTACGTACTTTACAAAATAGTTTGTTTTGTTTTTGTATGCTTATAAACCTTTTGTTCTTTTCAGGTCAATAAAATGGAACGTCAAGTGAACAACAAAGAGCATTTTCGACACCGGCTTTATGCACTCAATTGAAGTGTCAAAACCACAGAAGCTGCTCGAGGGAATTGTGAAGTGTGTAGTGAAGAATTGATACCTCCTAGGATGGTTCAAAAGTGCTTTAACGATTCAAAGACGGCAATTTCGACCTCATAGACCTTCGTCACACAGGACATTTCGCTTAATTCGATCAGGAGCGACTGAATCACCTTCTTCACGAAGAACCACGCCAAACATTGAGAGATTTTGCAAAGATACTGTTCCCACATACCATAGAGCATTACCTTTACTTGACGGGAAATGTTCAAAAGATGCATTCATGAACACCGCGTGCTTTGAACGACAACGATCTCGGCCAGTCGAGTCTGTTGTGTCGGTCAGCGCATGGATACAGGCAGTGTGATTCCTCTACCGAATTGTTATTGGCGACGAAAATTGGTGCCAATAAGTACGTCAATACGAAGCGGCGTAAAGCCTGCCTTAGCTCCGGCAAATAGGCTACACCGCGAGCAAAACAAAAAGTTTACCCCTTCCCCAAACACTACTTACTCGTACCTATGTATGGGGGACTGGGAATGCATAATCTACAGCCGAAACTAGGGCTAGGAAGTTGAGGACCTATAAATTGTCTAAAAGGGACCTTTAAAAAGACTTAAAAAATCTCTAAAAGGACCTAAAGATTGGAAAAGAGAAAGACGTAAACAGTGATACCTACAAGTCAATAAATTGTTTTCAATTAGATATTGATACCGAAATTAAAGGATTGCAATGTAGAAATAATCATGATGGATTTCAAAGGAATGTTGGTTCTTTGTTACAATACGTGCAAGGGCAGTTGAGTCGAATAGCAGTTTGGGAGGATAGTTGCTATAACAAAAGAAATGTATGAAACAGTGTCCTTAGCAGATTTTTAAAGGGGAGTACTTGACTTGTTGAATGAGTTATTCTTCGGTCCCTAATAATGACAATGACAAAATGGTTACAAAGGGAATCTTTGGTTGAATGAAGAGGGCTTTCAGAAAGTGAAAGTGACACATATACCCACACGCGCAGCTGTGGGCAACAGTCTTCGGCGTCAGGCCGATTAGAGCACGCTGGCAAGCAGGCTGGCAAGTCATTAAGACAGTCCGAGGCGTGAGGGCGATTAGAGCGGTCCACTTCTTCTATCTTGTTTGAGGACAGACCAAGAAGTGATGAGAGATGATATTTGTTAGCTTATACGTAACTAATTAATAAGTGATCGAGTAATAAGCATTCCGCCTTCAGTAACTTTAAACAGTGGTATTGGTAATCCTTGGTCGGCAACTCCAAGTTCGATGTTCTGAGAAAAAGAAGCAGTCAAAAAATCAGCTTAAAACGGGCATTCCAGTGTCATTAAAACTATCCTTCTCACACATATCCACGCATACCCTGTGAAAAACCTCATTGCTTAACCCTGAGTTAAACAAAATTGCTTCAAATTGTAGCACCAACGTAGAACTCTCTGCTCGCCATTAAATTTGCTTCAAATTGGCGTCCCAACGTGGAACTGTGCGCCCTTGTTAAACTGTCGTTTCAATATTCAAGTGATATGCAATACATTGAACGAGAAGAACTATATGTAATAAAGGCTTCTTTTGATTCAGCAACCAGCAATGGACATTCTGGGGAAATAAATTGAAACAGATGTAATTAAATCATACCTGGCTGATGGCTTAACCAACCTAGGGTTACAGAAATTCTGCTTCAGAAAGCTTACTTCAGTTGGCGTTGGAGTACATTACAATAGTCATCTCTAAATTCTTAGGTGTAAAAGTGTAATATACAACTTGCTGTTTGTTTTCTGACAGCACATTGCATAACCATTGGAAAACTTCTCTCCATATCAACGGATGTTATTGGTGCATACTTTTTTCGGCCTGTGAGGAAGAACTCATTTGGCCTACGAAGGGATATGTTTGCTCTAGTTGTACACATATACACAAGACACAGACACATACACATATGCACCCATGCCCAAATGGGGACTCGAACCCGTGACACTCTATGCGACGGAACGTTAGAGATATACGCTCTAACGACCATGGCTACGAGGGTCGGCTGGTGCATCCTTGAAACGAGTGAAGTCTTGTGGAGAAAAATACCCAGATATTTAGAGAGAGTTTACTGGGTTCTCTGTTGGTTCTAATACCTTGAATACAATGGTAAGGGTACTCTCACTTGTTACCTCCTGTAGCCAGTCTTAGGAGGGCACATTGGTTAAAAGAAATTAGAATTTACGTTAGACTCTGTTCAACAGGATAAATATAGACAAAAGATGTTAAAATTGCACAAAAAAGGAAAGAAAAACAGTTAAACGAAACAGAAATTGTATAAAAAAATAAACTTTAAATAAAAAATAGTAGAAGAGGCAAAAAGGACAAATAAAAATTCTTAAAAAGGACTTCTAATTAAAAAGTACTTAAAGAAGCCAAAAAAATTGACAAATAAAGTCCTTCATTTTCTGGCTTATAGTGACCCATAATTAACATATATTCAGCTGGGCCTCATTTCCAGATACTAGAGAGAAAATGGATTTTTCCTCAATTTCCTAGCCATATTCGGAATCAAAGAGTGAATGGGAACTCTATGTCTAACAAATGCAACGACTCAAAAATGATAAACAGCAAACCCCACCCGATTGGCGACATGGAGTTCTTCTGCAACACAAGTCGTCCTCCATGGTCTAGGGTTAACATGCTTGCCTCTGACCCCCAAGTTCACGGGTTCAAACCAGGTCGACAGTGATGGATTTTATAGCCATAAAAATCCTGAGCATGGCTTCCTTTAGAAGGAAAGTAAAGCTGGTGGTTCTTTTTCATAGGTTTACGGCACGTAAAAGAGCCTCAAGCCTCATAAGAAGGCATCTGAGCAAAATTAAGTGGTCTTTCATAGCAACTGTAAAATGGGATGCTGAGAACAGAGCCAGCCGTTAATTAGCGTCCATAAATAATAATAAAAAAAACGATTAATTAAAGTTTCTGCAACATGAGAACCCTCGCTCTCACATCGCCAATATAACGAAGGAAGCCATTCAAATACTTGGCTGGGAAGTACTGCTACATCCTCCGTACTCTCCCGAACTAGCGCCCTCTAATTTCTATTGTTCCGATCCCTCCTGAATTATAACTTGGCATTTCGTTCAATAATGACTGGGAATTGAAGGCTTGGCTGGACGACTTCATCGAGTTAAAAACAGGTGATTTCTACCGTCAAGGCAGTGTACAGCTTATTGAATGCTGGGAAGAATAATACATTATTTATGTTTTGTCTTTCAATTCTTTTTATTTATCATATATCTTCCGAAAAAAAAGCTGTAAAGATACAATATTGATTGTTTGCTGTTAATTTTTCTTGTTTATTTTTATGTAAATCTATATTTTGAAAAATACTGCCAGAGCTTTTGGGCCAATCCATTGGGAATTGGTACTGAAACAAGAGTTACACTGTTGTTTCAAGGGTGACGTCACCCAAGAGGTCATACACTATTGCAAGAAAATCTCATCTCGATGAAGCCAGGATTAAATATATCGTTTTAAAGCAATATTCCAGTAATACATTTAACGAGCAATATTATTTTTGAAATATTAACAAAATTGTTTTGGGCTGCATTTAAGGCGTCGGGGAGTCGTATAATTGAGATAAGTATCAGGATAATGCGGTTTGGAGCAGCTATACTTAATTTGGTGCGATAACGTATTACCTACATAGTACATTGTACAAGAAGTTCGGACAATCCAGCAGGTCTAACCTTGTTTGTCGTCTGCCGGATGCTAGGTAACAGGACACTATGCCTAATTTTGCAGCCAAAGCGCATCTCTGTCATTCTGTGACTTGGGACGTATGCTTTTATTTCGATCGTGATGTTGTCCACATTTCCAATTTCAGCAGTCCATTGAACACCAAAGTTCCTTCACATGATGAGGAAAAACACTTGAGTAGCGTCTAGAATATCGGAAACCATTGAGACAACCACATTTCTCACGAGGTGTGAAAACTTGTCATCAGCAATGTCTGCTTCCGTAGTTACGTAAGGACATCGTTACGAAACTGACAACATCCCTCCCCTTATAATACATTTGCACTGGACTCTAAATCAAATTTCCGCTAGAAGTCACCAGTATTAATTAACACGTGCTCTATCACTGCTGCTATTATTGCTTTTACTACTGTTACTGAGCGAGGTGATGCCGCATTAACATGTGCGACAAGCATTCGGATGGTCACGAGTTCGATCGCTGTCGACCGCATACTCTGACTTGGTTCTTCATGATTTCTGCTTGTCATTTGGGCGAATGACGGGTTGCTAATTTTCCTACTACGATTTCTTTTCCATCATTTCTCTTTATTCCATTTCCGTATCATCTTTCAGATTTCTTTTCACGCTCATGGTGTGTGGCTGTGCCGAACAGATAGCGCGGATGCTAGCAAAGTCTCAATGCTGTTGGCGCTGGTCGGCGTTGACTGGTACTCACGTGGGGAGAAACCTCTTTACTCCGGGCCAGGAATTCCGGGATAAAAAATTCTCATCACTTGTGACTGTCCAGCAACGCAAAGAAGGTCCCTGTAAGGAATGTGCTGTGGGACAAGGACAGCGAATGTGTGTGCCAGTGAACGTCTGCTACACAGGAAGCAGACCGTTAAAAAACATGTGCCCTATTCACTCTGTACATTAAAACCGAGAAGATTCATTCACAAAAGTAGAAGCCGTCAGAATGTTTTTGAATGATCTGTAACTGTACTGACATGGAGTGCCATAAACCTGTCCAGGGAGGGTGTGGGAACATTCGCCAACCCCCCTGCGTCTCGTTCCTCGGAGACTTACTCTCCTGTGGAAGAGTATATGTGCTGCCTTACACATTGGGACAAGGACAGCAAATGTGTGTGGCAGAGAAAGCTTGCTAAACAAGGAGCAGACCCTTAAAAACGTGCGCCCTATTCACTCTGTACGCTAAAACCGAGAAGATTCATTCACAAAAGAAGAAGCCGTCAGAATGTTTTTGAATGGTCTGTAACTGTACTTACATGGGGTGTCATAAACCTGTTCAGAGAGGGTGTGGGAACCTTCTCCAATCGCTCTGCGTCTCAGGCGTCGGAGACTAACTTTCCTGTGGAGCACAGTAGGAACTTCCACAGGTCCGTCTGCGGCCTCCCGCGGTTCCCTCAGTTCATCTCTTCCTCCTGGGGATGTTAGCCACAAGAGGTCTTTGTGGAGGCCATTGCGCAAGATGTCTCCCGCCAAGAGGCCTAAGTATTGATATTTTAAATTCTAGCCGTAATCTTTCTCAGAAATTTTTGATGTTGATGTCCAAAACATTGCCTGTGGCCATATTCGTTTGAGAGAACACAGTAACGCAACCCATAGCATAACAGCCCAAAGTGAGCCTGAGCTTGCCAATTCACTGCCGGCCTCACGCCCACATACGCAAGGCAGAGGTAAGCGATCATCCAACCGATACGGGGAGGAGATGTGGTCAGCATATCGGCACCACCAGCCGTAAAGTTGGCTTTCTCGACCAGCGGTCGCTACTTAACGTAGCTCCTCATTTCCTCAAGATGCTTAGTGGGCACCGGTCCTATACCTGGGTCTTAAAATCGTACCAACCAGGGGAGGGATCGATCTCGGGCGCATTCCGGACGAAGGTAATGAAAACACTACGCACGGCGCAGGACAGAGAACACAGTACTACAAGTTAAGTGAAGAACTGCAGCTCCAGTCGAACCCACGTGTGTACGTCATTTCCTAGCACAATTTTAAGTTAGCTTACCAAATCATACTGCATCGGTATGAAACACAACAAAAGCTACAGCAGCCCCAATATTTAAACAGAAGATAAAAGAGAAAGAGCGAGAGAGGTGCGTGGTTATGTCGTTAGCCGTTAGCGATTCTAATTATTCCCGTTCATCAAAATCAAAAGAAAAAGAGTACTGTAATCAAGAACTTAAATTTTTCTAATCAAAATTGAATATCTTAACCTTTTATTATATTCGTCTACATTTTGAAACCTATTTTCTGTTATTTTGCGTACCATATGCCATCCTTGGTGAACTTTGTGATGAATTCGAAACAATCTCGCATGTTTCGTATACGTCAGGTTTATCCACAAATAATAAAAATGTGAATTAAATGATAACTACTTATCAGACCTGAAGCTTTCCTGGCGATGAATATACTCAAGTTCTCCGCGGGAAGCCAGTCAGGTGAAAAGACGATTAGGAATCATCAAATCAGCAAAGCTAGCAAAGGGAAACCTGTAATACAGCAGGCGTCAGATAAGCCTACTGCTACAGCCGGCATCCCGTTTACCGGCAAAATCAGCAGAATTCTCACTAAATACATCAGGAATATCAAGGCCGCGCCGTGGCTCAGTGGTTAGACTGCTTGGCTCTCACCAAGGTGGTCCGGGTTCGATCCCAGGCGACCGCAAAGTGAAATTTGTGGTGGACAACACGGCGCTGGGGCGGGTTTTCTCCGGGATCTCCGGTTTCCCCCGCCATCTCATTCCACCGGTGCTCCCTCTTCATCTCATGTATCATCAGTGTCATCGCCTGCGGTGCCGTACGTAGTAAAAGCGGGCGTTAAACCATACACATTTCATATCAGGAACATCCACAAGCCACCTCCGAAAATTAAACATCTGTTGAGACCAGTGAAAGACAAACTGGACTTCCAAGTTCCGGGAGTGTGCCGCATTCACTGTAATGTGGGACACCGTATATAGGACAAATCGGAAGGACCATCGCTACCAAAATAAACGAACATGAACGGCGCATTCGTTTAATGCAACCTGAGAAGTCTGGGCTGGCAGAGCATTGTTTTGATAACGACCATAGAACCAACTTTCGGGAGACGACCATCTTGGCAAAATGCAACAGTTATTGGGAGCGGAGAATGAAGAAGGCTTTGGTCATTTCCTCGGAGAGGAGCAGGGTTAAACTTGATGCTGGATTTCAGCTCTGCTCCTCTTGGAAACCGGCCTTAAAATGGTAATCCGTCGAATTAAGAAGCGCAAATCAATAGAGCTTGATAATCAAGTTAAGCAGTTACGTTTCTTTGATCCAATTAATTATCTAATTTGAAGCCATCTCCTGATCTGGCATTTAATTATCTGAAAACAGTCTTTTTTCAGTAATGCCAATTTTGATAGTGTTTTGTCTTTGTTTATATTTATGTTATATCCAGTGATTCATTTGTGGTTATAACATTTAATAAATATCCTGATGATGGGAGAGATGCACACTCCCGAAACGTCGATTCCTAATCGTCTTTTCACCTGGCTGGCTTCCCGAGAAAAACTTTACAACTACTTATTTACTACTCAGAAATTAAATTATAGACCATAAACCAAATATCCAGAAAATATATCTGCTACAATTTACAATTAACTACTAAACACATGCCATGGGCAAATATTTATTCTAAGTGATCCGATCCTGACATGGTTTGTTTTGATGCACGATCCTAAAATAGTAACTATTTTTTGTAACGTTGTTTTGAAACTCGGGTACCTCGCATATTTATACATGACCGTATATAGAGAGATTGAAGAAAAAAATACTCATGAAATTGGCAAGCGTCTTACCCACGCATTGTAAGCCGCTAAGTGAACAGTAACAGCTTTACTATACAACATGAGAAAGCAGTTGTTTCACATTATAAATAGTAACCTTAAAGCACTTTCGTACTTCAAAAATAATTTCTTAACAATTTCAAACACAGAGAAATAGGAATGGTATACTAACTTATGCAAAGTAACATCCACAAGTGTGACTAACAATGACGATTTGCAGGAACGTAGATTTGATGTTTATAATTAGTATGAAGTTCTGATTCAGAAGCACTCGTTGGTTTTCTTCAAAGCAAAGTAATCCATGCAGACCGTTGTTATATTTCACTTCAGTGGGTTCTATAAATTATTAAACTACATTTAGGTGCAAGTAAGCTTTAATTCATATTTTACTTCCTTCAGTAAGGGGACCACTTAGTGAAAATGCACACCAGCTCAGAGCTAAAAGCAACACTTCAAAGCTCAGTAAGCGCATGCGTTTTTGACTTAGGAGATACCATACAACATTTTACAAGCGTCGTTATTTCCCTTTTTAAGAATGAAACACTTGGAAATTTATTTCACAATACTCCATAAGTTGTAGAGTGTTCCAGAACTTCCAAATCCGAACTCTCCCACTGTAGCTTTCCTAAGTAACTTTATTCTGCAAGTTTAACATAATCAAGAAGACTTAATATACACTTGAGCTTTAATTACTCTTCTGGAGTATTGTCTCACAATCCTTTTGTTGAAATTATCAGAAGAATTTTCATGTAAATATTGCGGCTTTTTTAAGTTAATTGATGGAAATTATTAATTTCTTCACTCTAGCCGTATACAGGCTAAGGTATTGGATTGATAGAGCATACATGAAAAATTCAATGCCATGGCCGGGATTTGAACCACGTATCTACTGTTTTCCGACCAGTCACTCCTATCCATTGAGCTGTTATGGCCAATTTGCCGTCATGACATTAAATTCTCCAATTTACTCTTATACGAGGGCTGTTCAATAAAGAATGATTATAAATTTTCTTAAACTCATAATTTTTCGCTCTAAAATTCAATCTTATTATATTCTCTTAGCTTAATGCGAAACAAACACGCCGTAGTAGTTTTATTGTTGGTACTCCTGGTTCCCGCCTGTGAGAACTAGGTAAGTTCAGACAACCAACCAAAAAAGCAAAAGTGGTTGCTGCTGCTGGGAAGGTTATGGTCATCCCATTCTTTGATATTCATATAATGGGTTTTCAGCATGTTGTACCTGCACACACATCAGTAGCTGGACAATACTACAGGGATGTCCTGAGAACATTGCAACTCCATACTAGGCGCAAAAGACCACATTTCCGTGAAGTAGGCCTGATGCTGCAGCACGATAATGCGCAGCGGCATATTACCAATGTTGTTGCTGAATATCTAGCAAAAATCAACGTGAAGTGCATCCCTCTCCCTCCCTATAGTCCGGATTTAGTCCCATGTGACTGTTTTCTATTCCCTAACTTGAAGAAACGCCTTCCTGGGAGGCATTATCCAACATCAGAAGCAGTGGTGAAGGTTGCGGAGGCGATTTTGAAGGCTGTCTCAAAGAATGGTATCCCGCATGTCTTTGAAGACCAGCAGAAACGCTGAGACAAGTGCATCGCATTCAGGGGAGACTATTTTGAAAAGGACTGTCAAAATTATGAGGATGAGTAAAGGTGCATTGTCAAAAAAAAAAAAAAAAAAATGTGATCATTTTTACTGAACAGCCCTCGTATTTCCCCGGTAAACCACTAGGGGCTATCGCACCCGAGATACACAGTTTGTGGCGACTTACTATTGTAAGTACTTGAGTCCCAGGCTTGCTTCCGTTATAAGACAAATTGTTTCTAAGAACTTTTTGGGATGAACCTCTGAGCAACTTCCATTCTATGGGATTATTGTTTGTCATAACATTTTGGCAGAGATGTTTCGGGAGTAGGAAGATTCCTTCTCAGGGTGACTGTACCACAAGTCAATAGTTTATTCTATTTTCTACTGGGGCCTAAAATTTTGCAGGAACTTTAGGAAATGTAGCTTCCTCTACGACTTTTGCTGACAGTTATCTTTGGAGATTAATAGAAAGCATTAACATTAATTTTGATTGTTTTTTTATGAATCCGTGCCGAAAAATAAATAGAAAAGTTAAAAAGTGGTGCATCATAAATGCACAGGCACGTCAATTGATAATTTCTGAAAGCTGCGCATCATCAGATAAAGGCCCTCGGAGTTGTAAAAATAAGGTACAATGTTTGCGTTTTTATTTAACAGAATGGAAAGCATCACCAATCCTCCTCAAAGGAAAACTTTTTTCTACAGATGGTTGCTCACAGTTAGATATGATGTTTTCTGAGGTTATTCTACTAAGAGAAATTTGACATATTCATTTCAAATTATTGATAAACTATTGGAATTAAAAAAAACCTTAAAACTTACCTAAGGTATATAAAGCCTTTACAACTGTCATTATTAGTGATATATCTCTTAAATACCCCTTAATGGCAATTTTCTGTCAGATAGTAAATATGTTGTAGCGTTAGGGCTAAACATCAAATGTTATGTGCGTTTGTAAAGGTTCGTTTCACAAAATGTATATTTAATTTTTGGAAGCAAAGCGAATAAAGTTCAAAATTTTATTGCTCATTCCACATTGCCACTCCTCTCATATGTGATTTCATTTTACTCTGAGTATTTGAAACTAATCCAGGAATCAGTTTAGTAATAAGTTATCTAATATAACTTAAAATGTAAGATAATATTGATGAAATCTTCCTTTACTGCACAGGGTGAATTCCGACCTTATATCAAACAGCGCCCTATCAGAGTTTCGTTACGTTTGTTTCTCTGTTTCTCCCATGTCATATGTTTACTATAGGTTTGTTGTGCTTTGAGGCAGATTGTACCTGCGTAAAGGTGCAGCTAATTGTTCACTTCAACAACCTTCCCTCTTTGAAACATGAAAATAATACAAAAACTAATCCAATGGTCCTTGAGCTTCGTACCATCATGCAGACGCACATTATCCTTTGGATTGTTTATCTGTTGATACAAGAACCGTATAAGTGATCAGTAGGGAGAGGAATCTTATACTCTAATGATCCCTTTAATATATATACACAAATGAAGGCAATTTTAATTAAAATTGTAAGTAATATTTAAGTAAAACTATTGTGAAAAGCATATGACTTAATTCATCATAAGTTACGAAGGCTGTTCAATAAAGAATGATCACAATTTTTTCTTGACAACGTACCTTTACTCATCCCCATAATTTTGACATTCCTTTTCAAAATAGCCTCCACTGAATGCGATGCATTTTTCCCAGCGGTTCTGCCAGTCTTCAAATGACATGCTGGAAACCATTTTTAAGAGATCCTTCAAAACCGACACCGCAGCCTTCATCACTGCCTCTGATGATGGATAATGCCTCCCACGAAGGCGTTTCTTCAAGTTAAGGAATAGAAAAATGTCACATGGGGCTAAATCCGGACTATAGGGAGGTTGTGGGTTGCACTTCACGTTGAGTTTTGCAAGATATTCAGCAACAACATTGGCAATATACAGCCGCGCATTGTCGTGGTGCAGCATCCAGCTCGCTTCATGGAAATGTAGTCATTTGCGCCTGATACGGACTTGCAATGTTTTCAGAACATCTCTGTAGTATTTTCCAGTTACTGATGTGTGTTCAGATACAACATGCTGATAAAGCATCCCATGAATGTCAAACAATGAGATGACCATAACTTTCCCAGCAGTTTGCTCTTTTGAGGCTTGGTGATGAAGAAGATTTCCACACTGAGCTTTGCTGTTTGCTCTCAGGATCCAAATGATGTAGCCAAGTTTTATCAACAGTGATTACGTTTGAAAGAAACTTCGGATCTTCCTCTAACATCAACTTTAACTGCATGTTACCTCCATTGCAGCGGTAGGCGATACTGAACATGTGTGAACTTGCCTGGTTCTCACAGGCGGTAACCAGGAGTACCAACAATAAAACTACTACGGCGTGTTTGTTTCACATTAATCTAACAGAATATAATAAGATTGAATTTTATTGCGAAAAATTCTGACCGTAAAAAAATTATGATCATTGTTTATTGGACAGCCCTCGTATATTTAATATTATTATTTATTTTCCAAAAGAAGTAATCCTACATTGCCAGTAAGGCATGTTATGGTTCTAGTTACAAAAACACATAAATACAAAAATCAAAATAACAGAACATGATAATAATTATAACGTTTTAAAAATTTGACCTATAAAGTGCTCAAAGGCTGAAGTGTAACATTTTTAGGGAATACGTTAAAAACAACGGTGTTTGAAGATCTGTATTACAATATGAAAGATATTGAATAAGATTATATCTCTTCTTGGAATGAAGAACACATCTAAATATGCCCGCCTTGGTAGCGTGGTGGCAGCATGTCTGCCTCACGTTCAACGGGCCCCAGTTCGAATCTCGGTCAGGGTGAGTTACCTGGATAAGGCTTTTTCCGGGGTTTCCCTTATTCTGCAAGACGAATGTCGGATAACTCTAAGCTCTATGGACCCTGGGCTCATTTGAGCATCATTTCACCCAATTCATTCATTGTCCGACATGACTTAAAGTTGGAGCACGTAAATTACAACAACAACAACAACAACAACAAAAAGTTCTAAATATTAAGTGTTCAGCACTTTCATCAACACTTTCAGATTTACAGAGGTATCCATCAGGTGATATGGAATCTTTGTAAGTAATTTTTACCTAAATATCCCATGTCCGGTAGCAAACTGGGTCGAAATAAAATTTGGTGAAAAGTACTTTCAGTTTATATCATTAACAATAGAAAAAAAATTCCGAGTGATTTGTCCTTTATCGCTATTTATCCAAGTGCTGTACCATATTTCAAAAATTTCTTTTTCAGTGTTTGTATTGAAGAATTAAGGTATACTCCTGTAACCCAGCTTTGTTGCTTATTTTTACTTTTGGCATAGTTACTTCAAAAAAGGCCTTCACTATACAAAAGCACCACACCATAACAAAGAATTGAATACATGAATTTTCAACTGTAAAACAACAGCGAACTTGAATAACTATTTTCGAAATTATGTTTCTGAAGCTATGAATGATTTAATCATTTCAAGCGCTTCTCCTGTGTAAATTAGCAGCTTACTTATTATAAGTATTCAGGGACACTAATGCATGGGTCTTATAAATTAAATGTAATATTACATATAAATATAACCGTCAGCTTAACTTACTTCCAAGAAATACGCTACCTTCTTACCTATCGTGAGGGAACGGCTATTACCGGGGGCGTGAGCTACCATCAGTGTCGCCAAGTCAGTTTACATATTATTTGGAAATATAGCATTTATAAATAAATAATAAGTTAAATTAATGAAATAAAAATATATTTAGATACATGTGTTGAAAAAGTATATATTTAGTACAAATTTTGACATACAGTAGAAGCTCAAAGTAGCGCTGTCCGAAATACCGCGGATTCGGATTTAGCATGTGCCCGTTAAAATACGTTATACTCAATTATTTTATTAGTTCTTTTTTATTTGGGAATTTAATATAATGATATTCTGCAAACAGAAGTTCTACAGCATAATTGTTGAAGAACGCAAACATATATCTGAAAGGGTAGAGCCAGACTGAAAATTTCAATGCCATAGCCGGGATTTGAAACACGGACCTTCTGGTCTCCGTCCAGCCGCTCTAAACCAATTAGCTACTATGGTCAACGTGCCAACACGACATTAAATTCTCCAACTGACTCGTGTTTTTTCCGGTTAAACCACTAGGAGTTCTCATAAACACATGAGACAACTACCTTAATGGCGACTTACTATGCTGTAAGTACTTTGAGGCCCAGGCTTTATAATTCGGACCACTATTAGGTACAATTAATGGAAATTAATTGTTCTTTCACACTAGCCGTGTGTAGGACGCACTATGAAAGGGTAGAGCCAGACTGAAAAATTCAATGCCATAGCCGGGATTTGAACCACGGATGTGGTTTAGTGTGAAAGGGCATTTAATTGCCATTAATTGTACCTAATAGTGGTCCGAACTATAAAGCTTAAAGTACTTAAAGTACTTACAGCATAGTAAGTCGCCATTAAGGTAGTTGTCTCATGTGTTTATGCGAACTCCTAGTGATTTAACTGAGAAAAACACGAGTCAGTTGGAGAATTTAATGTCATGTTGGCACGTTGGCCATAGTAGCTCAATGATTTAGAGCGGCTGGACGGAGACCAGAAGATCCGTGGTTCAAACCCCGGCAATGGCATCGAATTCTTCAGGTTGACTCTACTTACAAGCATACTTTTTGACAGCAGGGAAGAAATTCATATGCATCCGGCCCTAAAGATTAGTGATTGTTATATTCTCTGGAATACATTTTTGAAACTTATTTCATAAATGCAAATACGGTTTAGTCGTTTCATATGTTATTTCATTTGTATAAAACAAGTTTTAAACTTGGCTGTTTTGGAGCATTTCCAGTTTATGGTCTTTGTCATATGATCTTTGTATACATTGTTTACAAAAATTACAGCACATGCTGGTTTCCTACAAATTGATAGGAAAATGAAAACTTAATTTTGTGCAGCTACATTGGGAAATCAATAACTAAAGCTAATTAAGAATGACTAAGAACGTTTGCTATATAAGTCCTGAGATGAAATGTGTTAACAGCAGAGGCAATAATGAGACAGAGTGTTGTCTCAGGAGGTGAATGTACTAACTTTCTCTTGCAGCATTGACCTTGAGGTTATGCACGGCACAAACTTGAGGTTAAGGCCCTTCACTAAACTTTCTCTCAATGTGTGATATGTTGGGGATATCGCTTTAGGAGACCACTGACCAGCAGGGATTTAAGTTTAGTGTATTCACCTAAATGGCCTGCGTGAAATTATCAGCAAATACAGATTACACAAACAACTACATAATACGGGTTCAATGTACTCGTTGTTTACGACAGTTTCGGCTTATAGAAAACGCAGCGTAAAGGATAAGTGTCGTGGGGTAAGGTATCGTGTAGTGGCACAAGAATTCAAAAGTAGAATCATCAGCAGTTTTAATAGAATAATAAACCTGTGGAACCGAATAAGATGCCTTCGTGTGCACGAGGGGCTTGCATGCTGCAGGCTCGAGTTCGAATCCTGGGGTGGTCACACTTACCATGGGCTACTCGAGGTTTTTCTTGGTTTGCAAGGCGAATGGTACAGCGGTTTCTCTTTTACCTCGAATGTCCTTCCCATCGTTTCCTATCATTTCGCTTCCCCTTTCATACTTCATGTGGGCTTGAAGGCTGTAGGTACAGTGACGCTGGTGTCAGACAGATAAAGTACCTTGCCCGTTGTAAAGTCCTTATCATCCCTGACAGATGGTAGTTTTTTATGAGTCGCCAGATTCTCTCAAATTCTGCCAGAGGGCAGCATTCTCCGAGCAGCCCGCCGTTGTGACCAGATCATCAAGCTTAGGGAATGCTTAGGGACCTCTGCGCGTCTCTGTCGGCCAGTCTGTCTTCGGCTTATAGACTCCTGTGGTTCATTCACCTCATTCACTCCTCCTGGGTGAAGTAAGAAGCACGAAAGATCCGCGTAGGATTAAGATTACCGTTCAGTACCCTTGTCGTTGTCATTATCATAATCTGAGTAAGAGTGCCATCCTATACAGTTAATATTTTATTATTCAACGACAGGTTCTATGTGGCATGTCAGGAGAGATTTCAATTACCTTAATTAGTGCTGTAACTCAAAAATAAAACAAAAAGCTGAAATAGTCACGAGCAAAACCTGAAGCATCTTCATAGCAAAATGTTCTGAAAGAGCTTTAGAAATGTTAATAGGATTTTGAGTTTAAAGTATAATATCATTGTATTATGGAATTACGGTTACACCACTCACCCATTTTCAATCCCAAAGGATCGTATACGAGATTTCTAAAACACAAAGCGGCGTATGGATCGGTTTCCTCCGGGTTTCACCGCCACTCATTCCAACTGCACCATAATCGCCTTACCGTTCATCAATTACACAGATGTTTCATATAATCTATTTCTTCACTCCTGCCAGTATCGGATGGGATTGGGATTTCATTGCGGAGGGGATTCGGTACGTAGGCCACCATGCTGGACCCCTTGTTCCTATGCCCCCAAGTGGGGGCACGCCCGGGAGGAAGGATGAGGCGAAGGAGCCGGAGGGTGGCCGTCCCAAGGAGTACAGAGGGCAGGGCCCTACAGTTTACTTGGTTAGAGACTTTCCTCGACAGGCCAGGACAACGAACTCGCTACCCCACCTCGGGACGGCAATGAGCCCAGCAGCCGAGCTCTAATGGTCCCAGGCAGGCGATCCAAGCCTCAAAGGTCCCTGGCTGGCGGTGCCGAAATGGTCCCAGCAGAGGAGCGGAGACCGGCAACCGACCTACCGAAGGAGGAAGTAGTTTTCCTCAGAGCATATCATCCTGCCATGCACCGCCGAGACATTCGCCGACACTTCTACCCTGAAACAGACCACCAGATGAGAGATGATATGAAATGATAATGGAGATGAAATGGAGGGACAGCAAATTCGGGGGATGTAATTAACCTACCCAGCATTCGCCTAGCGACCCAGGAAAACACCCGAAAAAGCCCATGGGTCAGGTAGGTCGGCCACGAGAATCGAACCTGGGCCTCCCGAATGCGGGCCATAGACGAAAATGCCTGAGACATCCCGCTCGGTCAGTATCAGGATGATCCTCCATCCTGAATATCTTCTCGGATCCAGATTTGCTTTGTTCCTCGACCGGTGTCTAATCCCGGTACCCACTTGTAAATCCTAGACCATGAGGAGCGTAAAATAGAAATGGAAAATGGAATTAGGCGTTGAAATCTAACGGCAATGGACCATAGTAAAATGTGAGACTAGCATTCAGAAGTTCCATGTTCGATTTCTGTTGGAAACTCACTCTGACCTTGGATTTCTAGTGATTTTTTTCCTGATCGGTAAGCAAATGCTGGTGTGTTCCTCCGCTAACACGATTTTCTTTTGTAATTTTTCTTTCATTGCATTTCCTTTGCATGTTTTTCATGCATAATCTAAGTTTCGTGGCATACGAAGCTGTCAGGACAAATGGCGCGGATGGCTACACACAGGAAAGTGTACGCCCCGTGGACACTAGAAGGTTGTTTGGGCGACGTTTGTTCATTACCCTCTCTAGGCAGATCCAGCAGCAGCACAGTTATTATTTTCTGGAACTATTAAGGTCTTCCGTCACTGTGGCCTTAGCCTACTGTGATTCCTTCACTTCATCCTTTCCTCCTGGGGGTAGTAGCCACAATAAATCTGTAGCACACAGTGTCCGAGATGCGCTTCTCCGTTGCATAAATTATAACTTTATTAGGTCATTTGGATGGTATTTTGCTCTGTTTTTACACGGTATTTTCTTTTTGGAATTTATATAATTATTTTGTAATTTTTTTTTTCACATTGCGTCTTTATTTAGTCGTTCTTATTAATTTAAGTTGTGTATATAAACAGTTTTATATGAATGATAATTTCGTTCAAACATCATAAATAAATGCTGGAGGTGTGTGCGTTTATCCCTAGGTATACTGCACATAGACTGTACTGTTATCACTCGCAAAGTTAGGTATAGTTAGGTATAGTTACTCGGAGGTGGTGGTGTGAGTATCGTCAGGAGGGCAGGTATAAT
The DNA here is from genome assembly GCA_030765055.1 of Mantis religiosa. NCBI lineage: Eukaryota > Metazoa > Arthropoda > Insecta > Mantodea > Mantidae > Mantis > Mantis religiosa. The sequence continues at coordinate 59,753,185 of CM060950.1, forward strand.
TACCGTTACGAATTCGTGATACTGGTCAGTGTTCCCTTTCCCGCATTCATCACCGTTTATGGTCAGGTTATTATTGTCCTTGCCCTTGTATCGAATTGTCACGGCCTTTGTTGTTTTGTAATTTACATCCTCCAACCATAAGTCATATCAGATGATGAATGGGATGGGTGAAATGATGCTCAAATGAGCCCGGAGTCCATAGAGCTTAGAGTTACCCGACATTCGTCTTTCAGGATAAGGGAAAACCCTGGAAAAACCTCATCCAGGTAACTCACTCTGACCCAGATTCCAACTCGGGACCTCTTTAACATGCGGCAGACATGCTACCACGCTACCACGCTCCCGAGGCGGGCTTGTCACGGCCGTACACTAGTTGAAGAGATTCTAGAGTTTCCAAATTATAATCACGGCAACTGTGAGGGACGTAGCCGACGTAGTGTACCCGACTACTTATTCCTAAATTACAGGAGGTTTCGTCTGTGGCCCGCATTCGGGAAACCCGGGTTCGATTCCCGTGGCCGACCTACCTGGCCCATGGTTTTTTCGGGGGTTTTCCCGAGTCGCCAGGTGAATGCTCGGCAGGTAATTACTTCCCCGAATTTCGTGTCTCTCCCTTTCATCTCTGTTATCATTTCACATCATCTCTCATCTGGAGGTTTCTTTCAGGGTAGAAGTGTCGGCGGGTGTCTGGTCACTGTCGTGACTCCTTGGGTCGACCGCCCTCTATCTCATTTCACCGCATCTCTCCTCCCGGAGATGTACCACTTGGGGCTTAGGTACAATAAACCACAGGTTTCGGTGCCGAATACCTTCCACAGTAATCTTAAACCTATTCCAAAATTAAAGTTGTAAGGTAAGGGAAAGATAAGGGATACATCAAAGATGTTGTTTCAGTTTTAACACATCGCTATTCACTAAGAAAATAACTTCACTTTTCCGTCAGTCTGAAGTGACCAACACATACACTACTTACACTACAAGACCTCACTAATAAAGCGGGCAATACCAGGCGATGCAACAGTTTTAATATTTCCCTATTCCTGGACCCAACACATCTCTAAGTTTTCAGAAGCTACTTTACCCTGGTGGGTAGGCTAGCCTTCCGGTCCCAAGACTACCACCCTTATGCCTCAAATCAGGCCTGCCAAACTAAATCCCGTGAGTGTGCTTTATGTACCGAACTCCTTCATTCCCAACTTACTTTGAGTAATCTGAGGACTCAAAAGAGTTAACCATACAGTTCAGTAATTTTGCTTCTTAATTTTCTTTACAGATTCTTCAAACAAGAATATGGAAAGAATATGTGTATTACATTTCTCAATCATCTCTACATTATATTTTTACCTACGTTTTCTACTTGGGTAGTATATACAAATTAATTACCTATTTATGAATGACTTTATAACTTATATAAGCTAATTACAGATTATAAATAACTTCTCAGAGTAAATTTTTTAAAATTACTCTTTCGTTTTGTAATGTTTGAATCTTTTTATAAGTTTTTTTTCTTCAAATTTTCTTAAAACATTACAATCCAGGGACTGCATATATCTACACTTCTTCTTTAGCTTCCCTAGTTCTAGCACTATCCTGGTGTTAGGGGATTCTTGTTCCTTCATCCATATTGTGACTTTGTGGGTTCGTGAAATTAAAAGTCCAATTGCACAAACTCAAAATGTTCTTTTTTTCCACCGAATTACAGTTGGAACACTTGCCGATTACTCAGAATTACGTAACACACACAATTACATTTCACCAGTTCGTCTGACACAGGTCCACTCTACACTCGTAATTACGCACAACTCTTCCGATGCACGTACATAGTTTTCCGGTCCGTTCATTCACACGGCGCTCCTCACGGCTGCTCGCCAAGAACTGAACTCACTCGCCAACTGCAGGCCTTATATAGGGAAGATCGCCGTTTCTGGAAGTCTCGTGGTTCAGAAAATAATCCCGAATGTTCCAGATGCCAGGGGGGAGGGGAAAGAGGCGGCCAGCGACCAGTGACACTTCCCTGATCATCCCCAAGGTTAGTGACATGAGATAAATGTGTAGGCGTGGCCTCAATGCCTCCGGTCCCCTACTCAGCTGTCAGTTGGTCGTGCTTTCCGATAATTGGGTGGCAATATTAAGTTCGGGCCTGAGGAACCGAGCTTTGGATCCATAGAGAACCAGGAGCCCAATGCCTGATGTGAAGGTGAAGGGAGTGGATGATATATTATGAGGGCGAGATGAGTGATAGGAAAGACGATGATGGTGCAATTGGTGGAATGTTGACGGGGAAAATCGGAGGACACGGAAAAAACCCTTCCCATCCCACTTTGCGCTCCCGTGGGATGGAACCCGGGCCGTCTTCGTAAGAGCCAAGCGGTCTAACGACTCAGCCATGGCGCGTCCGCTTTCCGTAACAACAAATATTAATCTGGTAATATATTCATCCTGTTCTCTCAAATACGGTGCTACTCAACAAAATAACTGTCTCATATAACCATTTCTCTTACACATTGTACCACTTGATAAAATGCCATAGTTGTCGGCCCATCCTTTCCTCCCAGTGATAGGGAGGTTTGTCATTCGTCCATTCTTTACTCGTGACCAAGCTGTTGTATATACATTTCTTTCCTCCCACACATAGTACAATTTGACCAAATACCACAGATGTCGGTCCATGCCTGTATCTGTGTTTTTCACGCACACAGTCCTGTCTGTTATATGCATGCATGCATGCATGTGTGTGTGTGTGTGTGTGTGTGTGTGTGCATGTGTGTGTCACATATCCATTCTTTACTCCCACATACAGTGATACTCGACAAAACGACCAAGTTTGTCATCTGTTCATTCTTTTCTAACATACAAAGTACTGGTCAAAAGAGTGATCAAAGTTTTCTGTCATACATCCATTGTTTCGTGCTCCTTTAAAGGCCATTCATCCACTTCTCTCTTGGTCGGCCCTTCCTCCCTGGCCCTTCTATCTCCCATTGCAATATCTTTTCTGGTATTCTTTCATTTGGCATTCTTATGACATGTCCATAACACCTTAGTCTTCTCTCTTCATTTATTCCTAAAATATTCTTTTCTACTTTTATCATGTCCCTAGTTGTGGTGTTTATTATTCTCTCAATTCTTGATTTCCTGGCTGCTCGCCTGCAGAAATCTATTTCAATTGACAATAATTGATTCACTTCCTGTCTACCAATTCTCCAAGTCTCTGCTCCATATAACATGACACTCTGTAACAATGCATTATATTTATATCAGTGTGTTGTTTTCAGGATATTTCTGCTCCATAACACAGAGTTAAGCATTCCAGTTATTTTTCTTCCATATGTTATTGTGACTTTGTGGGCTCGTGAAATGAAAAGTTCAATTTCACCACTCAAAAATGTTCTTTATTTCCACCTTATTCCAATTACAGTTTACTTTACACAATTACAATTTAATTTACAACATTCAACCTTGCCAGTTCGTCTTTACACGTCCGCTCAACTCAACTACACGTCCGCCCGGCTCACGGTCACTCACTCAACTCTGCTACACGTCCGCACGCCGTGACGTCCTCCACTCAACTAACCGTCGCCTCGCTTGTATCGATCGCCCCGAAACCTCTCGATTCTTCCATTATGGAGGGGGAAATCATTCTGGATCCTTCGTGTACCTTCGCGCAGTAGGAGGTGCCACCCCTTGCATCCCCCCGCCGCCGCCAGTCCGCATTATCGATCGGCAACGCGAGTTCGCCGTCTGCGTGACACTGCTCCCTCCTCAAAGCTGGTCGTCCCGAACAGCACCATCGTAGCGGGCTAGACGATCCAGGTGTACCACCAACATCTGCTCGGAGACTCAGCCAGTAGTAGCGCTTCCGAAGTTTGCCAATCGTTCGGTTCGCTCCCAGATGTCCTCCTGAAGTACCGGCGTGCACTTCTTCCAAGACTTCCGGTACCTTACTCCGGGGAAGTACCAACTGTTCTCTCTGCGTCTTCCCATCGGGTAACTCCCATACCCGGAACAGCACGCCCTCTCTGGTCTTCAGCGAGTCCCATTGGGCCCATTACGACTTGTAGGTGGCGCTCCTCGGTGCGATGTCCTCCCAGGTTGGTCTCGTCCATGCCTCCACTTCCCTTAAGAGTGGCCCCAAGTCTGCGTCCGCCAGCTGCTCCCTCCTCAGGCCTGCGCTATCCCAGCCATCCGCAGGCACTGCCGTGACTACTCGGACTGCTGCGGCACGCTCCTTCTCCTCCACTCTTGTGCACTGGCCGCACTCTTCTGGACAGGGTTTTCGGGAAATGGCGTCAGCGTTACCGTGGCTCTTCCCTCTACGATGTTCCGAGGTGAAGTCGTACTCCTGCAGCCTCTGGACCCAACGTGCTGTCTGGCCTTCCAGGTTCTTAAAGCTCAATAGCCAGGTTAGGGCGGAATGGTCAGTTCTCAGGTGGAATGGCTGACCGTACAGGTACTTGTGGAAGTGCTCCAAGGTCTTTACTACCGCCAATAATTCTCGTCGGGTGACGCAGTAGTTCTTCTCTGCCTTGGATAGCGCCTTGCTGTAGTAGGCTATCACCCGCTCATGGCCGTCCTGGATCTGCGATAGGACACCTCCAATGCAATGGTCGCTAGCGTCGGTGTCCACAATGAAGGCGCCACCCAGTTGTGGGAAACCCAAAATTGGAGCACTGCACAGGGTTTCCTTCA
>CM060950.1:59762870-59770370 GCA_030765055.1 Mantis religiosa
CCGTTTCACAAAATCTGGTGTGTGAAGTTCATGGCGATGCTTTTAGTAGCTCTGTTTGGAGAGATTTCATCATTCTTTGCACTTGAAATAATCATTCCAGGACAATAAACAGTGCTAATTTATCTGAAATAACAATAATTGTATTAAAACGTTGCTTTGTACAGTTTTAGAAGTGCCACTTCACTCAGTTCTGGCAGTCACTGTTCCAACTAGCTCAGTATCCTATATCACTTCAGATCTTCACGTTTTAACAAAATCCGGCGGCGCAACCTCCTCTTCCGGACGATTCACTCATCTAGGAGTGCAACATAAAGAACTCGAACTTTGCATTAACTGCACTTATTTCATGTCGCCACAAATTGATTCGGAGAACCACACTTTTCGTAGCAATAGAAATACAGATATCTCATTGATTTGCTCACTAACATTGTCACGTACTCACTGACTTTTGAGATTGACTCAACTAGCCAAAGAGTTGGCAGGCTTATAAGACCGTTCGAAATTTCCTCACAGGTTTAGAACGTTCAAGATGCCCATACTTCTAGAACATTCTAGTTATTTGGTGATAACGCTTTCGATGTCTACTTTGGACGAGCACGCTGCTTGTTTACTGTTCATACTAATCGGTATCGACTAAGCGGGATGGCTCAGGCGGTGTAATCCTCATTCGGGAGGCCCGGGTTGATTCGCGTGGCTGACCTACCTAGCCCATGGGTTTTTTCGGGGGGTTCCCGGTTCACCAGACGAATACTGCGTAAGATAATTACATCCATTAAATTTCTTGTCCTTCCAGTTCATCTCCATTATCATTTCACATCATCATTCGTCCGGTGGTCTCTTTCAGGGTAGAAGTGTCGGCGGGTGTCTCGGCACCTTGGATCAGTCGACCTCTGTCTCCTCTCGCCTCATCCTTCCTCCCGGGGATGCCTTACTTGGGGCTTAGGTACAATAAACCACAGGTTTTGGTGCCAAATACTTTCGTAGTAATCCCAATCCTAATAACCGGCACCGACATACTGATATTCTGGGCCATAGCCTTTCGGTGTAGGAATATTTTTTTAAAACTCTACACTCCATTGTTTGTCTCACATAAAGTGACCAAACTTCATGGATTATATATGCTCCTATTTCCCTCAATACTGTCGAGTAAATAAAATTAAATTATCATGTAATTAGCAACATTGTGTTCACGAGTAAGTAAACACGAGTCAGTTGGAGAATTTAGTGTCATGTCGGCACGTTGTCCATAGTAGCTCAATGGTTAGAGCGGCTGGACGGCAACCAGAAGATCCGTGGTTCAAATCTCGGCTATGGCATTGAATTTTTCAGTCTGGATCTACCGTGTTTTAGTGCTTCCTACACACGGCTAGTGTGAAAGAACAATTAATTTCCAACATTGTGTTCCTTTTGGGAAATGCCGTTGCACATCAGAGAAGAACCTAAAACATGTGGATAGTTGTTATAAAAATTATTAAAAAGTATAAGATAATGTAATACATTTTTAATGAAACTTTAAGAAACTAATAAAGGGCGCTTAATTATGTGTCTAGCGATATTTTAAGTATAGCCGAAAAACTGCGCAAGACATTTTTGCAATTAAAGTGTTCATTGATAGTTACAGAATATATAGAAAGAGTAGGAGGGAAATTGGGCGGGGTAATTAAGAAAGACAAGGAAAAATACAAGGAAATTGAAAAGAAAGGGGATCCACTAGACAAATAATCAATAGATAAAGTGTAATGGAGTGGTACATGTGTACATGTTAGACTCTTTAAGATTAGATATGAAGGGATTTTAATTATGGAAGAGGAAATAAACATTTTAATTAAGTTTATTTAAAGAATGGCATTTGGAGGTACCTTTCGACCACAAATGGGTACGAATTGTCACTTGAAGCGTATTGCATTTTCTTAATTTGAAAATGTAAAGCTGTGGTAACTACAAGCTCCTTTTATTTTATGCAGCCTTCTGCTTCAGGTTGTTACACAACTTGACTCTGCAGATGCTCTTCAATTATTACATACCGTTATGCAATGAAACAAAAGATCAGACTTGGAGACAAGTTCACATCGCAACACAACAGAGCCGTTACGTGTGGTTAATGACGTAACTTCCGTTACCGTCTGCAAACTCGTGTTGATTTATTGTTCCATCATTCTTTTGATTAGCTAATTAGCAAACATTTCTATAACCCTCGCTACTTTCAAGGCTGGCAAAACCAGTTCAACTTGCAGGACCACTTCGTGCTCGCTAACACGAATCTGGAGCATTAAACAAAAGAAATTTAGGTAATGCAATATCTTCACATGAGTTGCTTTATCCTCTATCGTTTATTAGTATACAAATTTCTTTCTATTATATCTCAACCCTCTGTCAGTCGCGGTGCATCCAGAAAGCGCCAGCCGTAGTTTTTCCCGCAACGAATTTAGGTTTTTGAGTTTTAAACGCCACCACTCTAATTACCTCCTTGGTTGATAATGTATTGCTGGTCTTTTGATAAGCCGTTATATTTGGGATTACACGTACTGCGAATTATAGCATTTGCATCCAATGGAGGCCACGCGATCGAACCGTCCATTCTTCTTACAATGTCTGGAACGCGTAAGATAGATGGTCTAAGCAACCCAAATGTCTTACAGTCTGATTTTTAAATGAAGATACGTGAAGGTCATCTGTTTTTCCATGTGGGTGCTTGCAACGTTGCCCAGCAGATCCCCTTTTTCTATTCTCTACACACGAGAAACATATACAGGGGCTCGCGTTATCTCACCTCAAAAAAAGCTTGCACAGTTAATCTGTATTAGCCTACTTTAAAAACAGAAATAAGTTGTTCGTACATTCACTGCGTTGTAGCGTCTTCACATGGGAGTTCCTTTTAATAATTTCTGCACTATGTAACTGATATTTCATACTTACTGTTCTTGTTGCTATGCATTTTAAGTTGACATTCTCGCACAGTGCAGTATTTCGCACATATAGGCACATATAGGCGATGCACGTTCTAAAGTCTAACATTTATTTTTAATTATATTTATTAATATTTCAGATAATATATTAACTACTAAAATGCAGATTGATATAAATACACATAGTGCAAAAAATAATGTGCAACACTTATGTGGTAAGCACATAACGCAAACTCGAGAATTGAAAAAACTCGGTGCAGCTCGTTCTTTCAAACCTTTCCTTGTTCCGTATTAAGTGTTTGCCACATTAGTATCGCAATATACTATTATTAACGACTTTGTTAATTGACATAGTCATATCAACGCCACCGATATGCCGGGATTTTAACCCACAGGAATTCTTTTACGTGCAAGCATATCTACTGATATGGGACTGTCGCTTTTTGTTTAAAGGGATAAGCTGTTCATTGATAAGGAGCAAAATCTCGTCTTCCTGTTGGAAGAATTCTCTAACAGAACTCACAAATTCTCTAGCTTGACTATGCAATGTAACACCCCGACCGTAAGCTGATCTTTGCCTTGGGCCATGATTCCTCGGTCCACCTACCGCCACTAAGTCTTGCTTCCATAAAAGCGTATTTTAATTGTGTTTCAACAAAGTATGCTAACAATACACAGCGCAACTGAATACTTAAGCAAACTTTGTTTCCCGCATAAAACTAGCGATAACTGAGCTGAGGAGTACGTGATCCCCCAGTGCATCCAAACTGGCAACCTTTGTTTATGTTACCATAACAGCGACCTTACCTTCTTATCCTTCGCGTCCCTTGCTTGATGACCTTCGCGTATCTTCTTTTTAAAACTAGACTATAGCTGTCGATTTACTACAGAGCTACGATATCGATGTAGGGCAACTAGATGAACAAGTGAAGAAGACTTGATACAGATGATTTTCTTTCTCAGAGAAGAGCATAAAATTCTGACACAGAAGGTGAACCTATTATTTAAGGGGTCTTATTCTAGTTAGGAAAGAATGGAAATACAAAATGGGGAAAGCATAATGAACCCAGATTTACACGTAGAACAAATTCACATAACCTATATAAAGTGCAAAAGGTATTTTTGTTTGGAACACGGTAGAATGATATCCTATGAATGCTTTGCGAATTTGGACTAGAAAAATAATACTTACAGTGTAAAATGGAAAAACAGAGAGAAAGCAGGAGAAAATAAATAACAATCATGTGTTGTAATAAGTAAAATTTGTTTACATGCACTATTTTCATGTAATAAGTTGTTTTATTCTTGCATAATATATTTTAATATCTGCTGCCTTTTTGTTAACATCACACGGTCGTTTGTGCCAATCTACAATTAATTATATTAAGATTAAACATGAAAATAACTTAATGAACCTTTTTAAAAATAATGATATATATTTTTGAAATATGTGATTTTTCCAAAAACTATTCCATATATACAATAGTTTCTGGTTGACATATTTTCTTGAAACACCTTTGACTCTCATCTTTTAAAGATGAACTTAAATACAACGCTTCGTATTTATCTTACTTCTCGTTTTTGTGTTCTATCCCAAGGTCTCTCCCTCCCTCTCTCACCCACACTCCCTCTCTCACCCACACCCACACTCACACGCAAAACGTTATTCGAAAATGTTTTCCTTTTAATTATTCAGTGATACTGAAATTAATTTTGATTTTAGTGGTAAGAGATTTTATTTGACGTCATCAGTATAACGATACACGAAATAAGTAATATAAAATTGTAGAAGCAGATGAAAAGAGACATTTATATATTTTAACTAATAAGAGAATAAGAGAGATAAATAATTATGAGAATATAAATAGTAAATAACAGTCAAATTAAGAAAGAAGAAGTAAAAAGATAAAATGGGCACTTTCTTAAATAATGCCGATGTATGGTTAGGGGGAAAAATGACCAACAGGCACCTAAACCAAGCTGTTAGTTTCCGAATCACCTTTTGTGTAACTCCAGGTAATGTCCATCTGTAAAGCAGCTTAGATTTTGTTTAACTAATAATATTTTTCGATTGTAAATATCACCAAGAAGAGTTAGTACTAAACCGGTACGATTATACTACATTTTGATTTGGACTCATTTTGAGTTATTTGAAGTGTTCCAAACTCTGAAACTAGTTGTAGATTATAACACTAAAGTTCAGTTTAGAAATAAAAGTTTATACTTTATACTAACCGACAATTACTTCTGTACTTTATTCAGACAAAACTGTAGACAGTAACATGTTGCTTGTGACAAGACGAGGCGAGAAGGCTTGCGTTAAGTCGCATTCGGATGGTCCTGTGTTCAATTCTTGGGGCCAGCCGCTCTACCATAGCTTCTTCATGGTTTCCCCTTCTTATAAGGCAAGTGTTGGCTGTTTTCACCTCCACCACGATCTTCCTTTCCTAGCACCTCACTTCCCTTGTATCAACTATTCCAACAGGCCTAGGGTTTGTGCAGGGTCGGTCAGTTATTGGACAGATGGCGCAGATGCTCGCGAGCAGATTCTATGGCTTTAGGCACCTCGATTAAATGCGTAAAGCAGATTCCGAAAATGCTCTTTATGTCGATCTGACATTCCATTTTACTGACCTAAAAATAACAAACACTGTAAAAGCATACAAAATTTAAAGATGCTATCTTGTAGAGGGCATAATTCTGTATTTAATAACATAAAAAGTATTTTCAAAGCATTTTATTTTGAATGCAGAAATTTCGCTAAAAGGCACATGACGTATGGGCCAATCCATTATGAATAGCAGTTTCATAAACGCTAAAATAGTGCACATTATGCATCAGCTTGTTTTGTTTAACGCTGTTGCCTCGCTTTTCGACGAATCTGAAAATGTATTTTGGTTGAATTCACCTTGTGTTCGAGGTCAAAACGCTAAAGTGACTACAGAGAAAGCGGCTTCCCGACTTTTACAGTGTGATATATGTCTGGGTTTTATGTCCTCAACAGGGACGTTGGTTAATGTCCTCCAAGTAAAGTCTATTTTTGATGTAGGCTTCTGCACGCGTGTCTGCGTGTTTTGCATTCATCTTACTTCACTGTTAAATCTTTTCATTAAGTTAGGTATTCACTGAGGCGCCCTCGTTTGTAGTTTTGCCTCCTAAGCTTCTTATGTAAAATATTCTTGATCCGCCAGCAAGTAGGAAATGGTCGATGTCCCCCTGATTCAGCACAGAGGTCATTAGCATGACAATCCCTAAGCCAAGTATGTACTTAGTCGGACAAACAATAATGTGATGTGCAGAATGATTTCGTTTTTCTTATGTTATTAGAACTTTTAACCGAATTCAAACTAAGACTGTAAAATATGTACATTTTCTGTTTATTGATTAAGAATTATTTAAGAACATTTAAATGTGGGATTCAATTGTTACAGTTTTTTCCTTTATACTTTACAGTTTAACATCCTCTTTTTGACAGGTTTAATGCGTATTTTCCCTTTAATGTAAAACTAGTTATTTATTCTTTAATGGTATTTGTATTAATTTTCATCTTCTTATAAAACAATACATGTTTGTTGGATACGTCAGTTAAATTTATATTACATATTTAAAAAAACATAAAATATTACACAATTATATGACATTAATAATAATCATTATCATCATAATAATCATAATACATTTCTATGTAGTTACTTTACATATGATAGTCACATAGTAACATTTTACTTTACACACCATTCTACAACAATTATTTCTATCTATTTAGATATTCCTCAAGCGAATAGAAAGAAGATGTTATGCAGAACTTTTTAGTTCTCCTTTAAATCAGTTTATTTCTTTTATATTTTTAATATATTCAGGTAATTTATTGTAAAACTCGGTTGCCGCTGCTGTAAGTTTCATATTGTATAACTGTAACGTATGTGCCTGTATATGGTAATTATTTTTTCTTCGTGTGTTATGGTCATGAATTTGTTGATTTGTTTCTGTGGTGGAATTTTTATTTTCTAGGTATATTATTGTTTCGTATATGTATAGGGAGTATAGCGTGAGTATATATAATGCTTTTAAACTTTCTTTGCACAATTCCCTGTATTTTAGACTTAAAATTAATCTAATTGCTCGTTCTTATAGTCTAAATATTCGTTCTATATTTTTATTTGTACTGCGACCCCATGGTGATTATACGTATGTATGTATATAGCACTTTCGAGAAGAAATGCAAAAGAGTTTTGTTCACTAAAATGTTTAATACCCCTGCGGACATTTTTTTTTTTGCATTTAAACAGTAGTCTAATTTTGAAAATTACTATGCTGATTGTTTTTATTGCACTCATATCAATAAACTTTATTATTATTATTGTTATTATTATTATTATTATTATTATTATTATTATTATTATTATTATTATTATTATTATTATTATTATTATTATTATTATTATTATTATTATTATTATTATTATTATTATTATTATTATTATTATTATTATTATTATTATTGTTATTGTTATTATTATTATTATTATTATTATTATTATTATTATTATTATTATTATTATTATTATTATTATTATTATTATTATTATTATTA
>CM060950.1:59772870-59782870 GCA_030765055.1 Mantis religiosa
TAACGTTAGAGAACGTAAATTAAAAAAAAGTGTGTTGGCTCTGCCGGTAGCGTCTTTGATCCACATCCGGGAGATCAAGAGTTCGATGTTCGATTCTCCTGACCGCCATTCCTAACGCAGGTTTTTTTTTTTGGGGGGGGGGGTGTTTCCGCGTATCGCTAAGAGAGTGCTGGAGGATATTTACATCCCCAAAATTTCTATCCTTTCACTTTGCCTTCCAATTCATTTCATTTCACCTTTCATTTTGGTGGCTGTTTCAGATTTGTTACGCATCGGCAGGAGTTTCGGCTTGCATCGCTCTCTATAAATCCTTGTTCCCCGGATTGAAGAGGTCTCCCAGTCCCTCGTGCAGAGATAAGGTGGCTAAACCAAAGACGACAGGAAGAACTGCAAAGATATTAAAATCCATAAAAGGGAAAAGTCATATTTTATTTATACATCCAACAGAGGACAGGTAAATACCGAAAATAGTCACAGAGAATGTTAAATTTGCTGAAGAACAAATCAGGATGAGGAACATCAAAGCGACTGACATAGACGGGCCAAAACATAGGATGATATGGCAAAAGTAATATTATATCAGGCTCTTGATGGTTAACAAAGGAAAGCTCTGTCAGGTAACTATAAGTTCTATGGACCCTGGGCTCATTTGAGTTTCATTTCAACCATTTCATTCAACGTCCGATATGACTTAACGTTGTATGCCGTAAATTAAAATAAAAAATTATGGCTTTTAATGAAATTTCAAGCTGTTAATATTAAGGATTACCTATATATCCGTTTCAAAAGGCAAGAAATGCTAGGCCACAAAGCTAAATATTGTAAATCTGTAAATGTAGTGTGTGGTCACTGTAGAGCGGATCACGAGCTAAAGGACTGCTATTTGATAGAACATCCGAGAGTAAATTGTATACCGTTCTGGTGGAAACATCAGGTTTGAATCGGAAAGAAAAATGAATACCAGGCCTATAAAATTGCTTCGAACAAAGCCATTTCTAAAATTGTTTTGTTGATTTATTTGTTTATCCCAAGTGAATTACCTCCGTTTGAATGTGGCATAGCTTCAGCCAGACTCATTGCCGTCATATACTGTTTACATTGTAATATCTACATTTTTAATATACAAGGTGTTAATGGACTATTCCGAAATAATTTCAGCGATTGTAGTCGTGACATATGAGCAAGTTGAGATAGGTAATGCCTGGTCTGAGGCTAAACATAACGCAGTTAAATGTGTTAAACCTAATTGGCAACAAATGGTATTTAAACAAGGTAGCTGAAATAAGTGCATTAGAATGTTTTTAAAACTTCTTCCCGAGTATAGAAATATCGATTCTTAGTAGCTTGTTATTGGCGTTCTCAAGATTTAATGTCTCAAAGATCTCTCAAATCTACAATAAAATCACCTGTCAGTGCGACACGTAACAGCGATTATCTGCCTTCTTGTATCATGTAGCCTACTCTAGTGCTGTTTTTGAAGCTGTTATGGTGGCCCAATTCTTAGCGCCGAAAACTGGAGTTCTAAATGCATTGGTTCGGTTCCTGTCATGTAGTAATTGAAGCACTCAGATTTAGAAATTGCTAACTCAATATTTCTGAGGAATCCTGTTAAACACACGATATGCACTCTGAATACCAGTTCTGTAATGGTGCCAAAAGATTTGCGGATCAGAAGATGTTAGGTCGAACATATTATGACCCTGGCATTGAATGGGCATCAATTTCAGATATAAAAGTTGTTAAGTCCGCCTTTTCGAGTTAGATGTTGTTAAATCAAGTAGTTGCCGCATTAGCCGTTTGGTGGTGCAACTACACTGTGCCACCCAAGCTCTTTGATATCATCTGTTGATACATTTTAGATTAGACATTTAGACATTATTCATTTTTAGACATTCCTCAACTGCGCTTTAAGAAAGTTCCTCTATAGTTCCCAATACCAGGGCACTCTTTCATGACTATTGAGAGAATTTTTGGCAAAATTGGAAAGAAGAAATGGTCATTGGATAAAGTCTTAGTCTTTTCCACATGGTTGAAACTGATCAAAGATTCACTACAGAAGAAGCCCTTTGATATTGTCCATGTCAAACGTCCACTGACGGATAACAGGGAACATGATGGCACTCCAGTTGTTGAAGTTTTGGACTTCAAAGATGCCCTCGACCATGTCCTTGTAAGAAATGTTCCTGAATTCACTTTAATCCAGGGTGCGTATTTCCTAAGAGGATGTGTACCAGAAGTTTGTCACACAATATCTTCCTCACTTTATCGCCCCCAGTTCCTTTTGAGGAGAGAAGTGAAGTTGCAAGCCTTACACAAGGCATGCGATTACGCGAAAGACACACCAGATAGGCTTCGGAAGATTAAGAAGGCGAAATATTGCGATGTTCGTTCATTACTGGAACATGTCACTCCGCCAGAAGGTATCACATTTTATGACACAATGAAATATGGAAGTGATGTAGAAGATGAGGTAGTAGAGATGGAGTGATGTTTTGATGACAATGCTGTATGTCAATGCATGAAGTGCTTACTCGATTAGTCCATAGTAGAGATGTATTGGCGAAAATAAAGTAATAGTTTATCCATGGCTACATATTGTATAGTGGAAAAACTCTAACATTAAGAATCAGAAGCGGTTAAGACAAGTGACTTAACAACTTTTCATCCATTTTAAATTAAATCCTAATAATAAAATATTGTGACTTTGTGGGTTCGTGAAATTAAAAGTCAAATTGCACAAACTCAAAATGTTCTTTATTTCCACCGAATTACAGTTGGAACACTTGCCGATTACACAGAATTACGTAATGCGCACAGTTACAATTCGTCAGTTCATCTGCCCCAGGTCCACTCTACACTCACAATTACGAACAACTCCACTGATTCACGTACACAGTCTTCCGGTCCGTTCACTCGCTCGGCGCTCCTCACGGCTGCTGGCCAAGAACTCACTGACTCGCCAACTGCAGGCCTTATACAGGGAAGATCACCGTTTCTGGAAGGTTCGCGGCGCGCACAATTATCCTGAGGTTTCCAGACGTCTGGTGGGAGGGAAAAGAGACGATACAGGGCTCGTGCCGCTCTCCTAATCATCCCTTCAGTCAGTGACACGAGATAAATGGGTAGGCGTGGCTTGAATGCTTCCCATCTGGCCCTACTGCCGGCCGGTTCTATCGGGAATTCCGACGTTCGGGTGACAATATCCTGTCACATATGCTACATATGTAAAACGTGAAAAACACTTCACCACAGTACTGTGTACCTCCAAACGGACCCATAACATAAAGTTCTTTCATTTGTATTACTATTTTGGTATTTAAAATTACTTTTGAAAACTCTGAGCTGTTTTCCTGCACAATTTTGAAACAGTGACTTAGGAACTTCTGCTTCTGACCGCTTCAATTTTGTTTCTTCGTCTTTTGCTAATAGGAAGAAAAGGCGTGATTCGTAACTAAGAACGTGAATCTGATTGGCCAGTGCAATAACACTAATAACATATTACCTCATATGAGCACCTAATTTCCCGAATAATAGCAGTATGTGAAGTTATTCGGCACACACAAGGAATTATGGACAGAGAACGATGGTCATTCCTTCGCCACTCTCAACTTTGCATTGAAAACGCAGGTCGCCATCAATTCTAGCAGTTCATGTAAGCCTGACGTAAAAAGCTAAATTTACTTTTTATTTTATTTAAATTCGTTCACACTTTAAACGACGTCCCATTTAGACGTACAGCATGTGAAAGTATTAAGCAAGATTTAACATTTGTTAGAAAGAATTGTGATTAGTTGCACTGAAGAGGTCAAATTACTCCGTAAAACGCATATATTTATACCAGAAGTAAAAGCTTAGTCAAAATATTAAAAAAAAACACCAATAACCAAACAAACAAGCAAAACAAAAATAAACAAAAAACGTAACAAAATGTGAAGGAGACTCGAACTGTTGTACCTATCACCACTTGAAAGGTAATGCCATAACCACTGCGTCAGAGGGAGTGCTGCGACACGTCTCTTCATTGTTGACACGTGTCTTCATTCAGTGTGTTGTGCACTCAGGTGGTATCATAATTAGCAGTGGCGCACTGGCACTTTAGAAACTTATAGCTGTAACTTCCACATTTGAACCAACAGGCCATAACTCTCCCATCTCAAAATACTTGTTTAAGATATCTGTAATTGCTCTTAAAATATATTTCGGAATAGTTCATTAACACGCTGTATATTAAGATCTACTCACCACTATAGACAACTGTGTTTTCTTCTTTCACTGTCTAATTCCAAAGGTGTTTTACTTTATCTAGAGGTTAACCTAGTTTCTTACCTTCTTTCCAGAACAAACCATTTATGGAACATTTTCTCTTAACTTGAAACAACTTTTTGGATATAAATGCTTTTCTGCACATGTCTGTCCCTTTGCATTCAAAAATACATATCCCCCTTAATGCCATATAAGGGACATCGATCCTGGTTTACAACATTTCTAAAACCTCTTAGTCTACAAACACCAGTTCTTAACCATGGAATCCCTCCTGATCCTGTTTATTTACCTGATCTGCATGTTTCCTTTTCCATGCTTTCTTATCTGAGCACAGACTATCAAAGGACTCTTGTCCGCTCCTGAAGTAAAGAGTTTTGTAGCTATAGGTTTTCAATTTCTTTTTTACAGCACTCCAAAAACTTTAGTAGTCATTTTCCTTTCTCCATACCTCTCCCAGCCCATTAATTCCCATGTTATTTTGAAGGCTGGCTGCGCTTCCACTGGTTCTTAAACTCTTCTCTCGATACTACATTGCTTTAGACATTGATTATATGTAGTGGAATTGATTGTGGAATCGACTAACCAATAATCAACATGAAATATGCAGCCTGAAGATAGCGAAAATAAACGTACAAAGGAGCAGATTGGTTCACCAGAACTTACGGAGTATTAATAGAAGAAATGGAAATATAGGCAATCCTTATTTGCAACAGTTGATGCAAATATTAATTCAACACAATAGTAATCAACACAATAGATAGGTGAATATAATAGAGACAACGTATAAGGTCAAAAATTATATTATAGTGAATCAATGATTTCAGTACAGTGCTGAGATAAATATTCACATAACAAAAATGACATCGATAGTTACAGAATTTAAAGGAAAACGAGTAATGTATTTGGTAGATTCTCTTGAATAGTTGAATTCCATGGTTAAAATCTTAATATGTAATGCCATACATGTATTACACGGCATTCAATGTAAGACTATACATGATAGGCATTTTTATATTCTTGAATTTCTTAAAACCAAACTGTCATATTCAAATACTAAACAATCCCCTCACAGCTTACTTACCAAATTGCTTTTCTCACACGGGTTGCATATTTGTTTCCCAGGCAGAGTAGATACACCAGGAAGTGTCTAAATGAGAGGGATGATTTCTTTCGACAAGGTACACTCTGAGCTTCACAATTGTTGGAAATATTTTATACACTTATCTCTGTCTAAAACAGCAGAGCCTCTCAATGTTGGTTTTTTGTAATAGTGCTTTAACAGAATGGTTCAGGCGGTTTCGTTTGTGGCCCGCATTCGGAAGGCACGGGTTCGATCCCCGCCGCCGATCCTAGGTCCCCAGGCGAATGCGGGGATAGGTAAAGTGAGTCCATAATTAGTTGCTTACGATTCTTTAAGCGGTAAGTTGAGTCCCAAGCTTTTTAATCCATGCGGTAAATTGAGTCCGCTGTGATTGGCTATACCGGTCGCACTACAGCGCTGTGACGTCAGGGGACATGTCATGAATTCATGATGCACCAATGTAAAGTGAATAGACATGTAGGGTACAGTAAGCAGGTATATCTTCTAGTGCTGTGAACAGACAGTGAACGGGCTAGATGGAAGTGATGATTAGTGAGTAAATTAAAACATCGTGAAAGCTATGTGACTGGCTTTTCAACTACAACAAACTTAACCACTCTTTGTGGAAGTCTTACAGTTTATGTCGATGACACGTTTAAAAGCTTCCCCATGTTTTGTGCACAATTGTTCACTATTCATGCATTGGTAAATGATGTTTACATGCCACTTACATACTTTCTGCTTCCAAATAAAGCCAATAATACGTGTGTAAAAATGTTCCGCCATATTGTAACCCACTGTAGGATAATTGTCTTAATATTTTCACCAAAAGTGACATTTTGTGAAACAGCTATTCACAATGCCGCAAGGCTTCTTTAGCCTTCAGTTGTAATAAAAAGAGTGTCGTTTCCATTTAGGACAAAATTGGTGTCTCAAAATACACACTCTAGGTCTATCACAGGAATACAAATCAAACCCAGAATAAGGTAAAATTTTAAAACATTTCTTTGGCCTTCCCTTTTTAAACCCAGACGACACAGAGGACTGCTTTTCTCTCAAAGGAACACAAATAAAACTCAGAAAAAGGTAAAATTTTAAAACATTTCTTTGGCCTTCCCTTTTTAAAACCAGACGACGCAGAGGACTGCTTTTCTCTCAAAGGAATACAAATAAAACTCAGAAAAAGGTAAAATTTTAAAAATTTCTTTGGCCTTCCCTTTTTAAAACCAGACGACGCAGAGGACTGCCTTTCTCTCAACGGAATACAAATCAAACTCAGAAAATGGTAACATTTTAAAACATTTCTTTGGCCTTCCCTTTTTAAGCCCAGAAGACGCAGAGGACTGCTTTTATCTCAAAGGAATACAAATCAAACTCAGAAAAAGGTAGAATTTTAAAATATTTCTTTGGCCTTCCCTTTTTAAACCCAGACAACGCAGAGGACTGCTTTTCTCTCAAAGGAATACAAATCAAACTCAGAAAAAGGTAGAATTTTAAAATATTTCTTTGGCCTTCCCTTTTTAAACCCAGACAACGCAGAGGACTGCTTTTCTCTCAAAGGAATACAAATAAAACTCAGAAAAAGGTAAAATTTTAAAAATTTCTTTGGCCTTCCCTTTTTAAAACCAGACGACGCAGAGGACTGCCTTTCTCTCAACGGAATACAAATCAAACTCAGAAAATGGTAACATTTTAAAACATTTCTTTGGCCTTCCCTTTTTAAGCCCAGAAGACGCAGAGGACTGCTTTTCTCTCAAAGGAATACAAATCAAACTCAGAAAAAGGTAGAATTTTAAAATATTTCTTTGGCCTTCCCTTTTTAAACCCAGACAACGCAGAGGACTGCTTTTCTCTCAAAGGAATACAAATCAAACTCAGAAAAAGGTAGAATTTTAAAATATTTCTTTGGCCTTCCCTTTTTAAACCCAGACAACGCAGAGGACTGCGTTTCTCTCAAAGGAATACAAATCTGACTCAGAAAAAGGTAAAATTTTAAAACATTTCTTTGGACCTCCCTTTTTAAACCCAGATGACGCAGAGGACCGCTTTTCTCTCAAAGGAATACAAATCAGACTCAGAAAAAGGTAAAATTTTAAAACATTTCTTTGGCCTTCCCTTTTTAAACCCAGACGACACAGAGGACTGCTTTGTGGAATGTCTGATGGCTTGAAAATAAAGAGGCACAAAAGTACAAGAGCTCTGTGACTACATTCTGGAGACATACAGGTTCAATTTTTCTCCCTGCTATTTCGGCTGATTTCAGAGTTACCACAATTCGCACAACTAATAGCTGGGAATCTTCCTATGCTAAATTAAATGGCTTGTTTTACATTTCACAACCAAACATTTACAACTTCGCTGGGCCTCAATTTACCTATCCTGAATGTTTAGGAGGTACTCAATTTACCTATCTTGAATGTTTTGGAGGGACTCAAATTACCTTGTTATATTCAAAAGGGACTGGTGTAGAAGATTCGGTGGTGTTTCGGCTGTGCATGGCAGGATGAGATGCTCCCAGTAAAACTTCCTCCTCTGGTTGGACGCTCTTTGGTTTCCGATCTCTGAGCCCGGTCTGGTAAAGCCGTTTCCGGACCGCAGTTGGGTGAACTGCCGGTTGAGCTAGCCTACTGGGGAGTTACCAACTACTAAATTGTGGGATCCTGCCCTCTGCACTGCCGTAGCTCCTTGTGACGGCGAAATTTGGAAGTGAACAGCTCTAGTTCTAGGATTTCAATGTGAAAGGATTATCAGAATTGCATTATTGGTTTTCAAGATTACCCACGCACATACATTCACACATACAAACACACAAGTACATTAATCTATAGTGCGCACATACGCAGTAACATGCACAATACATACGCACACACACATGCACACCCACATACACAAATCCACACGCACGCATATCCCCGTACAGCATACACATACAAATAGATACACATAACCACATACATACCGGAAGACATTATACACACACGTGTACAATTACACATACATGTACGTGTATATACGAACAACCACAAATAGGCACACACACGTGCACACTACCAGACACACATGTAGGCATATACACAGACACAGACACACACACACACACACACACACACACACACACACACACACACACACACACACACACATACACACTTCCACGTATACAAATGAAGCATAAACTCGAGCGCATGCACACACATTCACAATTTTTTTCTTCTTTTTATTATAATATTAGTAGGCATAGGCCACCGAGATAGCGCAGTAGTTTCGTTCGGGACTCTCGTGCTGAGGCTCCGAGTTCAATTACTGGCTCTGGGGTGTCGATTTTAAGTCGGCCCTATCCGCGACTTCACCTCTGTCTAGCACATGTGGTGTCCCCTATGCCCAACGTGGTTCGGAGTTGACGGCATAAACTGTAGGTCCACTCACCTCACCGTCATCTTCGCTATCACCATATAATTGGAAGTAATGGACACCGCCCTCTGGGTGCCTCCACCTGCGAAATGAGTCCGGCAATCACGAGGAGGGGTGAAGTTACCTCGAAGACCGTAGTTCCCATATGGGGCCTGTTGGTATACATACATATTGGTAGGTATTGTTGAAATATGTTGTTAGAAACATTGAGAGTTAGTGAACAGAAATAATAATTTTGTAATTTGCATTGACGTTTAACCTATTTCATGTGGGTTGGGTGAAATATTGTGGATGCGGACACTCCGCGAACCTTCTGTATTTATTAGTAAATGTGAATTACTGATTTTTATTTTGCTCTTAACTATACCGCGAAGGGCCCAGAATGTTTAGAATTGTTAATAAAACTTACAGCTCCCTTCAAAATTCACATTTCAAAAACTGAAATAATAATAATAATAATAATAATAATAATAATAATAATAATAATAATAATAATAATAATAATAATAATAATAATAATAATAATAATAATAATAATAATAATAATAATAATAATAATAATAATAATAATAATAATAATAATAATAATAATAATAATAATAATAATAATAATAATAATAATAATAATAATAATAATAATAATAATAATAATAATAATAATAATAATAATAATAATAATAATAATAATAATAATAATAATAATAATAATAATAATAATAATAATAATAATAATAATAATAATAATAATAATAATAATAATAATAATAATAATAATAATAATAATAATAATAATAATAATAATAATAATAATAATAATAATAATAATAATAATAATAATAATAATAATAATAATAATAATAATAATAATAATAATAATAATAATAATAATAATAATAATAATAATAATAATAATAATAATAATAATAATAATAATAATAATAATAATAATAATAATAATAATAATAATAATAATAATAATAATAATAATAATAATAATAATAATAATAATAATAATAATAATAATAATAATAATAATAATAATAATAATAATAATAATAAGAATAAGAATAATAATAATAATAATAATAATAATAATAATAATAAGAATAAGAATAATAATAATAATAATAAGAATAATAATAATAATAATAATAATAATAATAATAATAATAATAATAATAATAATAATAATAATAATAATAATAATAATAATAATAATAATAATAATAATAATAATAATAATAA